>JACEIK010001538.1:240084-274674 GCA_018107945.1 Datura stramonium | reverse complement strand
GTGGGAACAGGTCCTTAGCCTAAGGGGGAGTAAAGGGTCGTGGGATGACCCGTCATGAGGAGCAACGGGTCATGGTCACCATTCGTGGGAAGGAGTATTAAAATATCTAGTCTATGTAACAAAAGGGAACCACGACTTGTGGGATGAAAGAATGAGTCATGGTGTGGCTCATGGGAAGGCTCGATACAGATTTTGAAGTGGGAAACAACGGACGACACAACGGATCATCATTTGGAGCAACGACTCATCCCGTCGAGTTGTGGGAAGTGAATCTGAAAGTGTGAAATGGGGCAGTGGATCCAATGGAGCAATACCACGAGTCGTGGTATCATGCAACGACTTGTGGGACCGTCCGAGTTTCACCCAGTGTAGAAATTTCAGGAATTTTATTAAGGGGTATTTTTGTCATTTCTAAGTTCTAGGGTCCTAAACTACATTGTTTAAGGCTCGAAATTCAGTGTTTATTGAGGGTAAAACCTACCCTATCTTATTCATATCCATACATGCAAAGTTAGGGAATTAAGGAGGTGATCAAGTTTTTTCTTCAATTTTTCGTTGGGCTTCCAAGGAGTGGTGAAATTTGATCTTCCCCAGGTATGTAGGGTTATGTGTGGGTGAATCCTTTCACACCCATGCCCAATATCTTCCAAAAAATGAAATTTCCTATCAAAATTCCATGGAGTTTTTACCCAATGCATGAAATCTTGATTTACCTACATGGGCTTGATTTAATTGAGTTACGAATTATGGGAAAGTTTTATGTTGTTTTTTCATTAAAAATCATGTCTCAAGTTTTTAAAAATTAAAATGCCCATTTATCAAAAGTTCAGGAAAGTCAAGGATTATAATGAATGTTCATGTATGATGAATTATTGATGATGCAAAGCATGTTTTCAGGTTACCCATGTTTATAATCATGTTTTCAAATACAATGAGTATTTTCAAGCACGTTAAAGTATTGGGCAATGCCCACATGTTCAAGAATGATTTACGATGTTGGCCGACTAAAGGGCCCTTGATTCTTAGCTAATCATGTATTTTTAATGGGGATCAATGATTAAAATGTTTATTTGGCCATGAATCTCAATGAATGATGTTATTGATTTACGTACGAGCCTAATGTACATGTTTTTGGAAGCAGTGTCTAACACCGAGCAACTCGACATTCAAAGGACTATGCCGGTGTCTCATAACTACGTGACACCATAGGTTTATATTTATACATTACAATGTTAACGATCCCCTCTTTCGTGATATCACATAATGCACGTCCCTCGCCTGGCAAGCCAAGGGAGAATTTGCCCACTTGAATGAGATAGTTGGGGCATCATGTAAGGCTCTACCATGATGGTGTCGGTTATGACAAGTCCTCCCATTGTTCTACATGTTTTCTGCATTATTATGTTATGTTACTTTGGATCAAGTGATGTTTTAATAACGTTTCTCTTATGACTATGATATCTAATGGATTACGATTGATTTGAAAACCTTGAGCCTTATGTTATATTATAATATTTATGTCACGAGCATGTTGTCCCACTATTAAAATCTCCTATGAGCTTTTATGTATTTTGAAATGTCTATTTTACTTACCTTGCATACTCGGTACATTCCATGTACTGACCGCATACTCTATGCCATATCGTTTTATGATACAGGCTCCGATCTTCAAATCCAGCACCGTCAGTAGTCCATCTCGGAGTGTAGCATTCAGTTGTTTGGTGAGTCCTCATTCTCCAAAGAATAGTTGATATCAGCTATCTTTACATGTTCAGTTTCTAGACTTTCCAGTTTAGTTGAGGATGTTGTCCCATCAACTCATCACATATGTTAGAGGCTTTCAGACTATATGTAGTACTCAACTGTTATTTATGTAGTACATTCCGTTTACCATGTTATGTTATATTTACGCTTCTTCCATGTCGTTATGTTAAGTATTCTTCTTTATTGATGTTGAGTTAGATGTATGTTCATGCCATGGGTCGAATTGGAGTCTCTCGGGGCTCCTTGTCCCGTGTTACGATCCAGGTCTATGCTCGGATCGTGACACACGATGGTACAATACATGTATTTCTATAGTCCCCTGTAGGTCATAACTGGATGTCACGACCCGAGCATAGGCCCAAATCAATACACAGGACTAAGAACCCCGAGAGGCTCCAAGTCGAAACATGGCATAATCATAGCATAACACTAGCAAGATAAATGCTAATAGAATCATAACTGAGTGGAATCTAGTCATAATCCATAAGAACAAGTCTATTAAAACTCTGAATCATGAGCTGGATCTGTTTATACATGTCTGAAAGACACTACTACACTAATGGGCTTCTGGAACAAGTCCCCGTCTAACTCCTAAAGTTTGAAAACTGAAATATAACTCGAATAGGAAAAAACATAGATCTCGTCCTAGGGACATAAGGACTCACCACAGTCACTTGAGATGGGAATAGAGCATGTCTAAAGGGGTTGAGTTTGTAAACCTGGATCAATATCATAAAATGATATAGGACATAAAGTATGCGGTCAGTACTTGGAATGTATCGAGTATGAGAAAAACGTAAAGGAACTAAAACATGCAAGTATACTTGGAGGAAATAAACTGAGTACATCACCAAACATATAACTGAACTGAAATACAATAACCCTATCTGAGATATATATAAATATTGACATGATGCTTTTATTCAAAACGATTTAATGAAATATAATCAAAACTTATACATAAGGATCATGTCCATATACTGAGAACCGAAGCTATAACTGATATCATACACTATACTGACTAACTGCTGACAACTAAGACTAAATTCTGTTAAGACTAATTTGAACTGAAGTATAAGACTATACACAACTGACTAAAACTGAAATCGTAAACTAAGGGAGACGTTCTATACTATTGAGAGTCTCTCACTAAATTAAGGTAAACATTCTCTGCTATTGAGAATCCCTGACAGAGCTAAGGAAAATATTCTTTGCTATGGAGAATCCCTGACTGAACTAAGGGAAACGTTCTCTGCTATTGAGAATCCTTGACTGAACTAAGGGAAACATTCTCTTCTATTGAGAATCCTAATTATATTTTAACATGGAAGACACCAATCTGACCTCATTCATCTAGTCTAGGCTACTTCAACTAATCAAAGACCTGAGTGTTCAACTAATCACAACATACTGAATTTATTAGAGTCTAATCAAGGCTACTTTCTACTATCAAGAGGACCGAAAGTATGAAGAATCATGATCATGTTTTATCATCGAAATTCATAACATTATAGTCCCCAAAACATAATATAACTCATGTTTCATATCATGAAAACCCGTAGGTTCAAGTCATGCTTTAACACATATATAACATCATATGTTCTAGATTCATGGAAACCCATATTTCTGAATCATGCTTTAGACATATATAACGAATTCATGGTAAGAGCATGTGAATAATTAATAAGACCATAATCCGAAGTTAGTGCTAATTCATGGTAAAAGTTCTATAATCATGCTATTCTCATATCATGTACATAATGCGTGAATTTGAAAGTAATTTCGTAATCATACATGGCTATTTATCATGAGGGTCTTGGAATCCATAGAGTACATTTGAGAATTCATGCATAGATTAAAACCCTAAGGCATGCTTTTCTATAAATCAAGGGATTTGGGCTTTAACGTAAAGATTGGGAAACAAGGATTAAAGAAATCCTTGTTGAAACCCAACTTACCTAGTTAGAACACTCCCTTAATGATCTTGGAACTTGCAACCCTTGTAGAGAAACCCTAGGTGCTCTTAAGCTTTGAGAGAAAGAGAGGAAGAAGAACCTTACAGATGATTTTTGAGAATGAGGGCTTTAGGCTAGGTAAAATCCATTAATTGGACCCTTAGAATACCCAAAATGTTGTCATTTAGGAACTAGAAGCATAGAAATTTACTAAAATATCCCTGGGATTTTGATGCAAAAACTGCCTGTCCAGTGACCACGACCCACACCACGAGTCATTGGTTCTTACCACGGCTCGTGGTGACCATCCGTTACTTCTAGGCAAATTTATAGCTTTTGATTCTTCAACCAACGATTGGACAGGACGGGTTGTTACTTATAACAACGTCTCGTCAATTCCTCCAGTCGTCACCACTGTCTCAAATAGTCCAACTCCTGAGATTCCTCTAACGACCGACATGAAGGGTTGTTACTCTACTTAACAGTTCATCGTAACCTTCCGTTTCCACTGAACCAATAATTGAACCCTTTCTGAACTCCAACTAACGACACCTTAGGAAGACCTGTCATAGGAAAGAACGGGTCGTCTCTTGGCTCATTGTTTGTTGGGGACTCACAACGAGGGACATAACGGGTGATTGTTTCTCACAATGAATCGTTGCTCCCTCTTGTTGCTGAAAAGTCTTGCTGCACACCTTCTAAACTCCTTCCAATGGCCCCTCTTAACTACCCATTACTTGTACCAACGAGTCGTCACACGAGTTGTTCTGAAGCATTTTTGCTTGTTTTCCTTCTAAACTTCACCCAATTCTGGGGTCTGATCTGGGAAACTCTTGGGGTGTTACAATATCTCCCCCTTTTGAATATTCGTCCTCGAATGTAGGCTAAACATATTGAAAGGATAGGGACAAAACTGAAATCCCAAAACTGAGCAATTACAGCTGAAACTAATGGAGTATCTGACTCCGGCTAGTTTACATACCTGGACTGAATTTCTGAATCATACATGCATGCATTGACATGAGAGGGACTAAAGGACACGAAACTGACATGGAACTAGATAGATTATTGGGGAGGAACTATTTCCTTAAACTGGAACTGAGCTGGTATGGATTGAGTTATCATTCTCAAACTGCTTTCTAATACTGAACTAGCCATCATGGTATGTGGTCTAACTGAAAGTAAGGGACTCATAAGCACGAATCCTTCATGACATCTAAAACTGAGCACCTACATGAGGTAAGCTGATCTGCTGAGCTATTAAAGCAACATCTAACGACTGAGTTTGAAGGCTGAGCATACTGAAAGACATAAGTTAACACACATAGCTAGTTTATGACATGAAGCTAAGCCTTAAGGATTCATAGGATGAGACTGGCATCGCTGTCTGAAGCGGTTATCTAGAAATTTTGGAAGTCTGGACATTAGAATGGGTAGCGTAGCTTCAACTGAAACATAAGAGAAACTATCTGAACCTGAAGGGATTGACATACCATAGTTGTTAGGGCTGGGACTCCCCTACTAATACACTCAAGATTCGACTTGTCTCATAGACTGACTATCTTCTCCTTAGCTTAAAGCCATCATTCTAAGACTCCTAAATCTTTCTTAAGGTTGGGGCTAAACCACTAACTCTTGACTTCTCCTTCACCTCTAAAAGTTCACTATAAGCCTCATACTCTTAGCTAATTCACACTATGTATCAACGACCTCTTCCCAACATACATTAAAGGACTCTCTATTCTACACTGGGTTCCAACAACATGAAAAATGGTAACACGAATAGTTCATAACATAACTGTGACTACTTCTGGTGATTTGCCCATATCCTGATATACTATTAAGGATTTGGAGCGGTTTTGACGCTGTCATCCACCAGCGCTAGATAATGCACCCTGCTGAAATGGGAGAGCTATCAGAGCTACTGAAGAGGTGGCTGGGGCCCTACTCTCACGCCGTTTAGCTGCTGCGCAATCTCTGTGCTTATGACCCAACTTGCCGCACTAAAAACAAGTGTCTGAGCCAGCCATGCATTCTCCCAAATGGTTCTTCCCACATTTCTTACAAGCTAGATAGGTAATCTCCCTTACCCTAGGTTAGTATGGAACACTGGCTGCCGAAGGTGCTGGGGTTGATGATCTCCGCTGGGAGCGTGAGCGGTTTCTACCACTCGTCCTCTGGTGGGAGAACTCTTAATCTCCTGTCCTAACCCTCTTGGCCTCTCTCTCATTTTATTTCACCTGCTCCACCTCTATTTGTTGAGCATATATCACCAAACGTGAAAAGTATATGTCCTTGTGCAATATGGCGGTCCTGCACTCTTTGATCAAAGAGGCTGCCACTCCGTTCACGAACCTGCTCACACGAGCCCTCTGGTCGGCTACCATCTCCCCTACATACTTAGACAACCAAGTAAACTCCAATGCATACTCTTGTACAGTCATGCTATTTTGCCTCAAGTTGATGTATTCTGTCACTTTTTCTTCCCTAAATAAGAACCTGTCCAAAAAGGCAGTCATAAACTCATCCCTACTTACAGGAACTGCTCCAACTCCCAGACTATCCTTCCACTGACAGAACCATATATAAGATACCCCCTTCAGGTAGTAGGCGGCTAAGTCTGCGCTCTCCGTCCCCGTCACCCCCATAATCTGGGTGATCTTCTGGATCTACTCTAAGAACTCATACGGGTCCTCATCCACCTTTGACCCCAAGAATTCGGGTGGGTTCATCTTGAGGAAGTCTCTTACTATGGCCGCCGCTACGTTCAAAAATCATAAGAGAAGCAAAGTTCACAAAAGGTTGGGAAATAGTACGCCCGGTTCACTAGGTTCTACCACTGGGGAACATGAACCGCCGCCTGCTAATTAATTAGAGCGGTCATGGCCTATGCCAATAGGTGAAAGGCTGCCCTAAACTCGGCATGAGTAAGATACTCATTCATGGGGTTCACTGGGGTTGGTGGGGCTTGCTGGTGCCCATTACCGGTTCTCCTTCCATTTGCTCGTCTGGCAGGCATTATATGTGAGCACGTCAAGCACAAGTTAGGAGAGGAACTATTAGAGAATCATACTCTATGCACGATAAGAATCATGAAGAAAGGGGAACTTTCCTAAAAATGTCTCGTAGTCTCTTCGTCATAAGTGTGGCGTGCTTCACACCTATGAAAAAGACTATAATTAGCACGACTTTCCCTAGGACACTCTAAACCTTTGCTCTGATACTAAGTTTTTCATGACCTGAGCATAGGCCCAGATCGAGACACGATAAAAAGAACCCCGAGAGGCTTCAAGTCGACCCATGGCATAATCATAGCATAACACTAGCAAGATAACAACTAACAGAATCATAAATGAGCGGAAGCTAACTGAAAGATTCTAATAAAAACCCATAAGAACATAGTCTATTAAAACTATGAATCATAAGCTGAATCTGTTTATAAATGTCTGAAAGCCTCTACTACACACTAATGAGCTACTGGGACAAGTTCCCAGCTAACTTCTAAAGTCTGAAAACTGAAATATAACTGAAATAGGAAAAAATATAGATCTCGTCCTCGGGAGATGAGGACTCACCACAGTCAGCTGTGATAGGAATAGAGCATGTCTAACTGCGGGACTGAGTCTGGAAACCTAGATCTATATCATAAAATGATATAACACATATGGTCAGTACTTGGAATGTACCGAGTATGCGAAAAATGGAAAGGAACTAAAACATGCAAGTATATATTGGGAGGAAGTAAACTGAGTACATCACTGAACATATAACTGAACTGAAATATAATAACTCTGTCTGAGATATATATAAATATTGACATGATGCTTTTATTTGAAAACATTTAATAAAGTATAATCAAAATCGATACATAAGGATCATGTACATGTACTGAGAACCAAAGCTGTAACTGATATCATACACTATACTGACTAACTGCTGATAACTGAGACTGAATTCTGCTAAGACTAATTTGAACTGAAGTTTGATACTATATGGAGCTGAGCTAAAACTGAAATTGTAAATTAAGGGAGACGTTCTCTACTATTGAGAGTCCCTGACTGAACTAAGGGAAACATTCTCTGCTATTAAGAATCCTTGACTGAACTAAGGGAAGCATTCTCTTCTATTGAGAATCCAAATTATACTTTAACATGGAAGACACCAATCTGACCTCATTCATCTAGTCTAGGCTACTTCAACTAATCATAGACCTGAGTGTTCAACTAATCACAACATACTGAATTTATTAGAGTCTGATCAAGGCTACTTTCTACTATCAAGAGGCCTGAAAGTCTGAAGAATCTTGATCATGCTTTATCATCAAAACTCATAACATTATAGTCCCTAAAACATAATATAACTCATGTGTCTCATATCCCGAAAACCATAGGTTCAAGTCATGCTTTAACACATATACAAAATCATATGTTCTAGATTCATGGAAACCCATATGTTCGAATAATTCTTTAGACATATATAACAAATTCATGGTAAGAGCATGTGAATAATTAATAAGGTCATATTCCGCAGTTAGTGCTAATTCATGGTAAAAATTCTATAATCACGCTATTCCCATATCATGTACATAATGCGTGAATTTGAAAGTAATTTCATATCATACATGGCTATTTATCATGATGGTCTTGGAATCCATAGAGGACATGTGAAAATTCATGCATAGATTGAAACGCTAAGGCATGCTTTTCTATAAATCAAGGGATTTAGGCTTTAACGTAAAGATTGGGACACAAGGATGAAAGGAAATACTTGTTGAAGCCTTACAATACCCAAAATGACGTCATTTAGGAACTGAAAGCATAGGATTTTACTAAAATACCCCTAGGATTTTGATCCAAAAACTACCCATCCAGTGACCACGACCCACACCACGAGTCATTGGTCCTTATCATGGCTTATGGTGACCATCCATTACTTCTGGGAAAATTTATATCTTCTGATTCTTCAACTAATGATTAGATAGGACAAGTCATTACTTGTAATGACGACTCATCAATTCCTCTCGTCTTCACCACTGTCTCAAATAGTCTAATTCCTAAGATCCCTCCAACGACCAACATGACAGGTCGTTACTCCACTTAATGGTTCATTGTAACCATCCGTTGCCACTGAACCAATAATTGAACCCTTTCTAAACTCCAACTAACGAACCCTCAGGAAGACCCATCACAGGAAACAATGGGTCATCTCTTTGTTCGTTGTTTGCTGGGGACTACAAATTAGGGACTCAAAATGAGGCACATAATGGGTCGTTGTTCCTCACAACGACTCTTTGCTCCCTCTCATTGCTAAAAAGTCCTGCAGCACACCTTCTAAACTCCATTCAATGGCCCCTCTTAATGACCCGTTACTCATTCCAATGAGTCATTACATGAGTCGTTATGAGGCATATTTTCTAGTTTTCCTGCTGAACTTCACCCAATTCTGGGGTCTAATTTGGGAAACTCTTGGGGTGTTACAGTGGAAGGGTAGAAATAAGACCCTTTGGCATGTATGTACATTGATATTTTGTGTGAGTGTATACGGTGATGTGATGGAGGAGTATGCCTGACACATTACCGGCGGTATAATAGCTAATGGAGAGATAAAGAGTGCAGTTTGTTTCGAGCTATGAGAACAGTATTAACGTGTAACACCCCGAATAATTTAAGCAATAAATTTGTATTTTGAGGTAAGACTAAGAGTACTTAATATGATAAGAAGGAAGTTTTTAAAGGTATTTGAGTCACTCTATGGTCATATGTTAAGATTGAATGTTGATCAAGTTGTAGAACGAAAGTGGCAAAAGTTATCAGAAACTTCTTTCTTAAAATTCTCTACAATTTGAGTCAAATGTCTTGGAGCTTTTATCCCAATATATAAGGAATTAGGGAGCCCATGACCTATCGAATTAAAGTTCTATGAGTCTAGTTTCTAATGCATTAAACCGTTCATTAATACAACTTTGAAATTGAAATATATTCATGTTTTTGCGAGATCGCACAAGTAGGCACTTCAAAAATGGTCTAAGGTGGTGGAGGACTATTTAAGTTCATTTGGTAGGTTTTTGGTCATCCAAATCCATTTTACAGAAACTCTTTTCATAAGAAACCTCTCTCAAACTCTTATTTAAGTGTTCTTAAGGTAGGAAGCCATGGTTCAACATGGTTCTTGATGTTGGAAAGTCGAAAGCTTTGTGAAGCTTGCATTTTGGTGCCTTTCTCGGGTGTTGTGGTGGCTGTTTCGTGAAGATTCTTTTTGTTAAGCTTTCACTTTTAGTTTCTTTGATTATTTATGTTGGTTATAGGTATGTTAACATTGGTAGGTTATTGTCTTTGAGTTTCTACCGTCAAATTCATATGAATCTTGATGATTATGCCTCATTCGTATTGTCATCTTTGTTGAATTTGTTCTATGTGTTCTTGACAGCATCTAGGAATGAATTTAGAAAGTAGGTTCGTGGTGTTGAAGGATCGGGCTCATCTAGTATTGAAGCTAAGGTAATTTTGGTGCCGGAAAAGTCAACAGCCTCTCGTAGTCACTGTTTTACCAACGCTTTCGCAAGTTTTCGACGGATTCCATTTAAGGAATCCTTGGTTAGTTTCATTGATTGTGTTCTTCTATATTAGTTAGAGTGAAAATAAGGTTGTTGAGGTTGATGGTGGGTTTTGTTTTAACTTCTCCTCCAATGAATTTCTGAAAGGGCGAGTCGATAACGTCGTTAACATGATTCTTCCTTTTGTTGAACCTCTTAGCAGTGTTTTTGGATGGATGGTTCACTATTTTTATATGGTCTTTTTATTCTTTTTGAAGTAAGGTTTCAACTAGATAGCGTTCTACGGAGTTTAAGGTATGTTAGGCTATTTTTTCAATCTTTTCGGCATGATTTCGTAGCTTAACATTATCTTCCCTTCCTTTGATTTGTGGGATGTTTTGTAATGCTGGTTTTGAGATAAATATGTGCTTATAGAGATATTGGTTGGGTGGTTTTTGGTTGAGTATGGTTGAGCTTTCAGTCGAGGTTGTGCGCCGGTGGGCGTATCGGCAAGTCGAACGAATCCGTGGAATATTGAAAAGGAGTGAGGGTATAGTAGTTGTCAATGTTTTGACTTGTTTAGGGATGTTTATGGTTCCTCTTATGTATTTTATCATATATGATTGTGCATTATGTGTTTGGTTGTTGTCTTGTGTCTTATGAATACCCGACGCACAAGAATTATTTCGACTCGGTGTTGAGCCTAAGGGTCGATATGGTCTGTGGAGTTGGTAGTTCCTCTATAATACTGAGGCAAGACATTATTTGAGAGTTGGTTCATCATGTCTGAGCCTCCCTGGGATCATGATAATTCTCCTAGTTGGATTGAGTTTTGGTGATAATGCATAGCCAAGAGTGGTTCCGCCTGTGCTTGATTTTATACTTGATTGCTATGTTATGTATGTTTTCTTATGTTTTTAATATCATGTGATGTGTCAGAGATTCTAGAACAGCCTTGGTTCGAAGGTTGTGATGGTTATGGTGAGTTATAAATGGTAGAGTGATATTCCTGCTATTACGCCCATTATTATGCTATTTAGACAACTACCTTCTATCTTTGAGCTTTCTATTATGTCACTTCTCATACTTGGTAAATTGTTGTACTGATGCCCTAGTCATGGGAACTGCATTCATGCTTGTAGGTCTTGAACATCAGGTTGATCAAGGTTGAGTGGAGTCCATACATGTGTGGTAAGCTCCCGCTTGTTCGGAGATACCTTTTTGGATTTTGTATACATATTGGGTAGGTCAGGGACTTTCCCCGATCAGTATATACTTGTTGAACGCTTTAGAGGCTCGTAGACAATACCTGTTGGGTTGTAAATGTTGTAGTATATCATGCGAATCTTTGTATGTATGTCTTTTGGTTGTGTGTAGACTTAGTAGCATTGTGTCTGTATGCCATGTTTTGTTAAATTCTATTGCCTTAATATTATTGTTGTGTCGAACCTCATTTGGTTATGTCTTACTATGATTAAGCTGGTGGTAGGGTGTGCTCGATCAAGTGTGGCCCAAAGTATCAGTCATGCCGCTCCAATTTTGGAGCATGAAAGACTTAGTATCAGAGCAGTTCATCTTGGGGATTTTATGACCCGTATCTAGTAGAGTCTTTTTTATGTGTGTTGCATAACGTACTTATAAATATGAGGCTACAAGACATTTAGGATGGTTACCCTTCTTTTTGAATCACATCATGGATAAGTCAAGAGTTTTAAGAATCAGGTCCAGGCTTATGTTTGTTACATTTTGCAGAGAATGCCTGTGACTCGTAGAAAAGCAGTTAGACAGTGGCCTTATGTAGCAATAGGTGAAGGCACCAACAGGTTGCAACCAATAAAGACAGACCCTTCTAAAGCCCAGGATGAGGCCTTGACTCCACCGCTAGGCCCGATACCCCCGTTAGGAATACCCCAAGAGCTAGACATGCCCCGATGGTTGCGACACCTCTAATGCCTCCTCCAGTTGCGATGAATCAAGAACTAAGGATGGCGATATAGTTGTTGATCAGAGTAGTGGCGGGACATCCAAAAATTGGAGCACTACCAGGTATATGAACCAGAGTGTGAGCAGGGAGTTCCAGGACTAGGGAATTTATAGCTCTAATCCCTTTGAAGTTCTCAATAACAAATGTGCAGAAGATCTACATGACTTTATTAATCAGTTACATCATATCTTTCACGTTATGCATGCCACCCCTTTTGAGGTTATAGTGTTAGCAACATTTAGGTTGCATGAGGTGGCGGTACTGTAGTATGAGAATTAGGCGCTTTCAAGGGGTCATGGTGCACCTCCAATTAGGTGGACATATTTTATTGATGCATTTCTGGATCATTACTTACACGCGGAGCTTCGGGATGCTAAGGAAGATTAGTTCCTATGCTTGGAGCAGGAAGATAAGAGTGTACGAGAGTACGGGCTCCAATTTGACTCATTGACCCAATATGCCCCTTCTTTTGTCAGTATTATGCGGGCTAGGATACATCGGTATGTGAATGGATTTCTTCTAGAGTATGTACATTATGCAGGGTCACCACTATGAAGGCGAGCGCGAGTATATCACGTGTATAGGCACTGACACAGAGTTTGGAGAATGATAGTTTAAAGTGGTTAAAGCTGGAGCGAAGCAAGAGGGAGCAACGTAAGAGGACAAGGTTGATGGAATTTCAAAGTGGGACCTGAGGTGTTTCTAGGCCAAGATACTAGGGGGATCCATTTGGATGTCCATTGCCGTCAACATTAGGTGCTGGACCTAGTTATGGTACTCTGGCAGAGTCTGGGCACTGGCAGTCTGGGAAGCCGATTACACCATTCTGTGATATATGTAATAGGGAACACTTTGGTAATTATAGAAGGAGCCTGACAACTTATTTCTCTTATGGTAGTGACGACCATCTGATTCAGGACTGCCCTCACATGGAGTGAGGTAATATAACTGGACCGATAGGTTCTTTAGTAGGATCATTTGCACCACCAGGGCCAAAGGAATCAGGGGTATAGTCAGGTCAAGGACAGGGTCAGGGTAGGGTTTCCAACCCAGATAGAATCTTTCCATATCCACAGATCTTCACATTGGAAAATCAGTAGGCCATAGAACTTCCAACAGGTAACAAGCTAGGCATATATGTGATTTAATTCTTTTGTTCGGGTCGGATATATCTTGGTAGGTCCGAGGTGTGCCATGTTTATGCTCGAGTTCATGTCAGACGCATAGTACTATGTTCTTGTGAGATCGTCGTGTAGGCTTGGTTATCAAAACTAAATCATGCGTATATTGATTTCTTTTTTATTTGATTTTTGGGATGTGTTGTGTTTAACATTCCTGGACAAATCTATGTTTTGAGGTAAAACTAAGTATTTAATATGCTAAAAAGAAAGTGTTTTGAGGTATTTGAGTCACTCTCTAGTTTTATGTTAATATGGGACGTCGATCAAATTGTAAAACGAAAGTCGGCAAAACTTATCGCAAACTTCTTTCTTAAAATTCTTTGAAACTTGGGTCAGATGTCCTAGAGATTTTCTCCTAATATATAGGGAATTAGGAGTCCCACAACCTATCAAATTAAAGGTCTATGAGTATAGTTTCCAAAGAATTAAACCGTTTGTCAATACGACTTCAGAATAGGGAGATATTTGCATTTTTGAGAGACCACACAAGCAGGAATGTCAAAAATGGTCTTAAGGCGGTGGAGGACTATTTAAGTCCCTTTGATCTATTGTTGGTCATAAAAATCCATTTATCAGCAACTCTCTTCGTAAGAAACCTCTCTCAAACTCTTCTTTAAGTTTTCTAAGTCTTCTTAAGGTAGGAAGCCATGGTTCAACATGACTCTTGATGTTGGGAAGTCGAAAGCTTGTGGTTTGGTGCCTTTCTTCGGTGTTGTAGTGGCTATTTCATGAATTTTCTATTTGGTAAGCTTTGTATTATAGTTTCCTTGGTTTTTAAGGTTGGTTATAGGTGTATTAACGTTATTAGGTTGTTGTCTCAGAGTTTCTACCGTCAAATTCATATGAATCTTATCGGTTATGCCTCGTTCGTGTTGTCATCTTTGTTGAGTTTGTTGGTTGTGTTCTTGGAAGCATCTTGGACTCCCTTTATGAATTAGGCTCATGGCGGTGAAGTCTTGGTATCGGCTAGGCTTGAAGCTAAGGTAATTTTGGTGCCGAAAAGTCGATAGCTACTCGTAGTCACCATTTTTCCGACATTTTCGCAAGTTTTAGCGGCTGCCATTTAAGGAATCCTTGGTCATATTACTTGCTTGTGTTCTTCTCTGTTAGTTAGAGTGAAAGTAAGTTTGTTGAGGTTGATGGTGGGTTTTTTTAATTTCTCCTCCAACTAATTTCTGAAAGAGCGAGTCTGTAATGTTGTTTTCCTGATTGTTTCTTTTGTTGAACCTCTTAGCAGCGATTTCGAATGGCTGGTTAACTGTTTTTAGATGGTCTTTCGATCCTTCAGGAAGTAATGTTTTGTCTAGCACCTAGCTCGCATTCTCCAGAGGTGAACGTATGTTAAGCTATTCTTTGAATCTTTTTGGCATGATTCCGTAGCTTAACATTAGCTTTCCTTCCTTTGATGTGTGGGCTGTTTTGTGATGCTTGGTTTTAGCTAAATGTGTGCTTAGTGAGATATTGTTTGGGTGGTGTTTGGTAGATTATGGTTGCTCTTTGAGCCGAGGTTGTGCGGTGGTAGGCATATCAGCAAGTCGAACGAATTCGTGGAAGTTTGAAAATGAGCGAGGGTATAGTAGTTGTCAATGTTGTGACCTATTTATGAATGTTCATGGTTCCTCTTATGTATGTGTTTATCATGTATGATTGTGTATTATGTGTTTGTTGTTGCCTTGTGGCTTGTGGATATCGGACGCACAAGAGTTGTTCTAACTCGGGTTGAGCCCAAGGGTTGATATGGTTTGTGGAGTTGATAGTTCCACTATATTACCGGGGCATGATGTGATTTAAGCGTTGGTCCAACATGTTTGAGCCTCCCTAGGATCATGATAGTTCTCCCAGTTGGATTTAGTTTTGGTGATAATGCAGAACCGAGAGTGGTTTCAGCCGTGCTTGATTTTACTTGTTTTCTATGTTATGCATGTTTTCTTGTATTGTTAATATCACGTGATGTGTCGGTGGTTCTAAAACAGCCTTGGTCCGAAGGTTGTGATTATTGTGGTAAGGTACGAACGGTAAAGTGATATTTGTTACACCAGAGAAAATATTTGGTGATTATTTGATATTTATATGCTATGTTAAGGGAAGTATGGGTTGTACATTGGTCATAGGTGAGAAGCGAAACATGTACGAAGGGAAAAACGAAGAGTACGTGAAGTTCATAAGTAAGGATCAACTTTAAATGATCATATCTCCCAATATATAATATGTTAGAAGCTTCACAACGCATTAAATTAAAGGTATTTGAGTTTAGTTTTTAGAACATCAAATGTCTCGTCAATTGTAGTTCGAAATGTATTTTATGATGGGACCGTCGAGCTGTGACGTGGCCACCGCACAAATAATCGACCACCACCCTAAGTATATAAAAATCAAATGTGTGGCTTATTTTTTATTTCCCAACTTTTTTAGATTTGAGCTGCTTGCTTACCCTCTGCAATTCTCTCAAATTTCCAACAAACAACTAATGAAAAACAAGGAGAAGCCTCAAGTACAACTCAACCAAATACAAGACAAGTTAAGAAGGTTGGTTTCCAAGCGTGCTAGGTGTGTTTGTGGAGCTCGTTCCAGTAGTTGTTTTGTGAGCATTTTCTGCATTTTAAGATCTGGTTTTACTGCCTATATGTCCTTCTTGAAGTAGGGATTAAATCCAAGAGGAAAGGTAAGGATTTCACCCTCTTTAAACCCCTCAAATTGCAAGCAAAAGGACTGGAATTTGGCAGCTAAGTGAGCTGTCGGTTGGACTTTTTTGAGCTGAGTTCTTGATCATTTTTTAAAAGTATTTTTGGCACTTTCTTTGGCTGGATATATACCTCATGTTGAGGGAAAGTACTACAGTAGAATTTAGGCAATTTTCCCCTCAAAAGCTAATGGAAACAAGTAGAGAAAATGACTAAATGTTGTTGGTGTTGTTGCTATTGTGAATACCTTTGGTAAGTTATTTCGGAATGAATTTTGTGCTATAGATTAAGCTTATTGTTGGCCTATAAGTATAAGGGATTAAGGATATTGAAGGCTGGTCATTAAAATAGGAAATAGGCTAAATAAAAGTTCGTCAGAAAAAGGTATGTTAAGGCATCCTATCCTCGTCGAGCACGAATATATACTGCTGAAAGGGATAATATTTCTTGGTCTTCACACTCATATTGAATATAGTATAATTCTTTACAAAGGGCAAAAAGTTCATGACATTGAGTTTAAATCATTGAACATGTTTGGAACAAGTAAATGTGAGACGAAATACATGTTACTTCCAATTGTATCATAGTTCTAAATCGAGTCTGAAGTCCCCTTATTGTGGACACCATGAGCTGGTCCTTTACTGTATGTTATATATATGTGATGTTAAATATGTTTAAAAGTCTGGTTTCTAGGTGAAATTGGTGAAAGAGCCAAGATGACGACGTGTAAACGAGTTTAAGCTAAGTAAAAAAGTCACAAGCTAGTAAGGATAAATGAGTTTGTCGAAGAGGAAATTTCTTATCATGGTTGTCCTTTATCTTAAATATATGTTATGAGGTACATGAGGCTAAGGGAAGATTCCATGATTCCTATCCCTTAAGCTAAACATCAGGTTATCGAGTTTTCAAATCCAAAATGTGCCTAAGTGTTGTCTATGGAGCTTGTTGAATTTCTTATATCGCCAGAACCTTGTTATAACTATTAAAGTCACGAGTATATGCATCTAAGTGTTATTAAAAAGGTTTATGTGATATATGTTCTTATATGCATCTATGAACTAAGTAAGAGGCCTATTCAGGTTGCAATCTCGGAATTTGTCATTGTTATACCATATGTGTTAGAAAAACATGATATGAGACCAGTCGGCTTCAGATATAATACTATGACCTTACCATCGACCTGGTATGCCTAGTAGGAAGTTTTCCTTTGGCATATTTGATATATAAGACTTATGACCTTACCACCAACGCGGTTATATTAGGTGAGCAGTTGTCCTTCAAATATGAGACTATGACCTTACCACCGATGTAGTTATGTCAGGTGGGCAGATTTCCCTTCAGCTATTATACCTCCGAGATGGCCATCTCTCCATCTCAATAGGGCAGTATTAGTTGACTAGAATAAGTCATTATTTGATTAGGGGTTGTATAGATTATGGATAATGCAATGTGACCTTTATATGTGCTTACTTGATTTTATTCGCATGATGTATCATATTTTGTTCAAATATTAGCTTCCAAGGTCGTAGGTTGTATTTATTCCTTACTGTGGTTTTCAGTACATTAGATGTATCTATGTTTACTGTTTTATCCTTACATACTAGTACATTTCATTTGTACTGACGTCCCTTCGCCTTGAGACCCCCTTCCTGCAATCGTGCTGCACGTATAGGCAGAGGCTCGAATCAATAGTTGCAATAGGACCCTAATTTCAACAGAGTAGTGGTATTCTCCTTTCTTCTAGAAGCTATGTTTCCTTTTTGACTGTTTGAGTTGTGTAAAGTTGGATAGGTCGGGGCCCTGTACTGCCTACTCTTTAGAGGCTTGTGTGGACTAGTTGTATAGCTGTTTGGGTTGTGCGACCTTGTCGTCCATTCGTTGTGTCATTTAGCTTAATATAGCCTTTATCTTAATATAGGCTTGTCTGCTTTTCAGTTATTTAATTATTGTTATGGAGACCTCATTAGTCCAATATCTATTTTGGTTGGCTTCAGCATGTGGCCTGGTTAGCCTCAGAATTACCGTATAGACGCTATATAGCTGATCTCTATATTATCTTAGGATTGTGTGCAAGTTGCGCCCTTTCCCAATTTTGGGGCGTGACAATATTCCTACCCTTACTCCCATTATTATACTATTCTAATAGCTGCCTTCTATCTCTGAGCTTTCTATTACGTCACCTTTCATACTTAGTACGTTATTGTATTGATGCCCTAGTTGGGGGCACTGCGTTAATGCCTGCAGGTCCCGACTGTCAGGTTGATCTAGGTTGAGTGGAGTCCAGACGTGTGTGGTCAGCTCAAAGTTTTCCATAGATACCTCTTTGGATTTTGTGTACATATTGGGTAGGTCGTGACCCTTTCCCAATTAGTATAGACTTGTTGAACTTATTAGAGGCTTGTAGATAGTACCTGTTGGGTTGTAAATAATGTAGTAGGTCATGCGAGTCTTTATATATTTGGTCGTGTGTAGCCTTAGTAGCATAATGTATATTTTCCATGTTTTGTTAATTTTTATTGCCTTAATATTATTGTTATTCTGAACCTCATCAGTTCTGGCTTGCTATGGTTAAGCTGGTGGCAGGGTGTGCTCAATCAAGTGTGGCTAGAGTGCCAATCATGTCCCTCCAGTTTTGGGTGTGACATAACAGAGATGGTTGAGTGTGTAGTTTCTTGTAATTAAATGATAATATGTTGGTCATAACCCGTTTCATATTTTCTATGATTAGCTGTTAAATGTGATAAGTTGATGAAAAATTGATTGTTGAGGATTCATATATATATATCCAATGTGATAGGTTGATAAATTGATTATTGAGGATTCATGTGTATATTCAATGTGATAAGTTGATGAATTGATCGTTGAGTTTTTGTCATGTATAAACCTGTTCGGAGTTGATAAACTGATTGTGAGAAATTTCTGTGTGAGGAACCTACGGTTGATAGCTTGGTAACTTACGCATTACCGCTGTAGCAAGGCTTATTCCAATGAGCAAGACAATTTTCAACCTTACTTTGAATAATTCTAGTAATAGGGTTATGTGATGATTACCTATTCTAGTGAATGTATGTTGTTGTTTCATATGTATATTAATTATTATCTAAGGTCGGCTGATGATGCCTACCAGTATATTATGGCGTACTGATGCTGCTCCTGCACTTCTTTTCTGAGTGCAGAGTGTGATCCAGAAAGTTCCTCATGACCTTATTTGTAGAGCAACAGGGAGATACCCGAGGGTGAGCTGATTCTGTCGTGCTACTGTAATTCCTCCTGAAGGAGATGCCTTTTGTTCAGACATGGACTTATTTTATTTTATTATTTTGTTCTTCATAGACTATGCTTAGGTAGATGTCCTCTAGTACAATAACTTTCATTTTTTTAAATGTGATAAACAGATTTGATTAATGTTTTCGTCCTTAATTATTTCGTTAATTATGCAATTTCATCGAGAGTATTTATTTTATGTTATACTTCAATGAATTAGTTGGGACGCATTAGTTCGCTCACCGCGGGTGGGGGGATTAGTGTGGGTGTGAATCACGACCACTTAGGTCATGAAAAAGGTGGTATCAAAGCCTTAGGTTCGTTGATCTCATTGTACAAGGATGAGTCTAGTAAAGTATCGTAGATCGATGTGGAGACGTTTGTTACTTATCTTCGGGAGGCTACAGGACTTTAGGAAAACTCCCTTCTTTCTCTCTCTTTCATTCTATTACTTGATTCCCATTGATATCTAGTGATCCAAATTGGTGTCTAATAACTTCTTTCTTTCTCTCGTAGATGGTAATGATACGCATAAGAGGAATTAGAGACGAGGCAGAGCCAGTGGTGGCAACCGCAGCTCGTGATAGGGGACGAGATTGAGGTCGCAGGCAGAGGCTTCTTACTACTAGAGGTAGGCCTCGTCCTGCTGGTCTCGCTCGGGAGAGTTCAGAATCTGCAGTACCTCCAGCAGTTTAGGAAGAAGTAGCAGTAGAGGTAGAAGTACCGACGTAGAAAAGTAGTGCGGTCGCTCTGGCTTCCTCCGAGGTCTTGGCTCAGATGCTAAATCTTCTAAGTGTCCTCATGGGTGATGGAGTGGAACCAGCAACTCCAACAAGACAATACCGGGGGTACAACATGCAGTAGCTGTAGCTTCCTACATGGATGATATTTCTGAGGATGTCATATTTTTAAGGCCGGTGACTGGACTGGTGATGACAGGGGACGAGCATGATCTATTCTGGAGTTCACAAAGATGCAACCTCCCACTTTCTACAACACTGAGGCAGAGGACGCCTATGAGTTCATCATAGACTTCCATGAAAGACTTCACAAGATGGGGGCAGTAGAGAAGTACAGGGTGGAATTTGTTACTTTCTAGCTGATGGGAGATTCCAAGATCTAGTGGAAAGTGTTTGTGGAGTGCAGTTCGGCGAGGTCACCACCATTGACATGGACTCAGTTTTACTATACTTTATTGAAGAAGTATATGCCTCGTACCATGCAAGATTAGAGGTGCGATAAGTTCACCAATATTAAGTAGGGAACCTTTGTAGTAGTATCCTATGAAGCCTGATTTCACTCATTGTCCAGGTATGCCCTGCCATTACTACCTACAGAGGAAGAGAGGATTAAATGGTTTGTGAAGGGAAAGAATATGGGGCTCCAGCTATCAGCTCTGTAGATGGTCTCAGTAGGTAAGACATTCTAGGAAGTGGTGGAGTTTGTGAAGAATATGGAGAGGGTCAAGAAAGATGGCTATGCAAAGAATGCCGAGAAGAAAGCTTAGAAGGTGGGTAACTTCAATGCTTTTTTTGCTAGGGCTCCGATTCACCAGGGGTACTCTAGGTTCCATGTTTAGTCGGCTATGCACGTATCAATCGGGCATTCTCTAGGGACCATCTAGCGCCCTTCAAGTATAGTGGGGAGTACCAGATAGTTCATTCAGATTTCGAGGCTCGTCCTATCTCTGCTGTTCCTGCGAGGCTAGTGCTTGATAAGGTATGTCATGAGTGTAGCAAGTATGGACACATTCGTAGATTGTGTCCCAGGTTTGGACAGGGCAGGCAGATTATTCTGCATGCAGCTCCTCGAGCTCAAGCTACAACATAGAAGGGAGGTAGTGCATTCAACAAGGATCGCCCTCATCTTAAGCGGGGCAGTCATTCAGCAAGTAGATGTGGTACTTAGCCTAGTGGAGGGAGTGCACAGGCAAGAAGGGGTGGTACTCAGTCTGGTAGAGGGGTTACACAGCCTAGTAGGGGCAGGTAGTCAGGCTCACTTCAATACGTTCCCCGCTATACCTGAAGTAGAGGCTTTAGATGCAGTCATAACAAGTACTATTCTTGCATGTGATAGAATAGCTACCGCTTCATTTGATCTTGGCTCTACTCTTTTGTATGTGTCTGCTTATTTTGTCATGGGCTTGAATCTTGTTTATGATATTCTTGATGCCCCAATTCATGTTTCTACTCCTGTTGGGGATTCTATAGTTGTGGATAGAGTTTACCTGCTTGTTCGGTAGGCTTTATGGGTTATGATACACGTGTAGATTTAGTGATCTTAGATATGGTAGACTTTGATGTTATCTTGGGAATGAACTGGTTGTCTCCCTATCATGCCATTTTGGATTTCCATGCTAAGACAGTCACCATAGCGATGCCAGGGATGGCTTGATTTGAGTGGAAGGAAAATTGTAGCCCTGCTCTAACAAGCTCGTTTCGTATATTCGTGCTCAAAAACTGATAGGGCGAGGGTTTTTGGCTTACCTTTCTCACTTTTGGGATACTAATACATAGGGTCCCTTTATAGAGTCTGTTTCGGTAGTTTATGAGTTCCTAGAGGTGTCTTTCGCAAATTTGTTGAGCATTCCGGCAGACCGTGACATTGATTTCTACATAGATTTAGAGTCAGGGACTCGACCTATTTCAATACCACAATATATAATGGAATCAGCTGAGTTGAGAGAACTCATGGAACAGCTGCAGTAGTTTATTAGTACGGGGTTCATTAATCCAAGTGTCTCTCCTGGGGTGCCCCTATGTTATTTGTGAAGAAGAAAGATTATAGCATGCCGATGTGTATTGGCTACCGTCAATTGAATAAGGTTACCATTCAGAATAAGTATCCCCTTCCTCATATAGATGACCTTCTTGATCAGCTTTAGGGTGCGGCTATGTTCTCAAAGATTGATTTATGGTCGGGTTACCATTAACTAAAATTCAAGTTGAGGATATTTCGAAGACAACCTTTCGGACCAGATATGGGCATTATGAGCTTTTGATTATATCTTTTAGACTCAGTAACGCTCCATCTGCCTTTATAAGCCTAATCAATGGTATTTTCAAACCTTACCTAGACTTTTTTGTAATCATTTATATTGATGATATTTTGGTGTATTCCAAGACTAAGCTGGAACATGAGAATCACTTGAAGATTGTATTGGAACTGCTAAAGGAGAAGAAACTGTATGCAAAGTTTATTAAATGTGAATTTTGGTTAGAATCAGTGTCCTTTCTAAGGCACGTTGTCTCCAAGGAAGGGATTAAGGTGGATCCACAAAAGGTGGAAGCAGTTTGGAATTAGGCTAGGCCCACTATAATGATGGAAGTTTGTAGCTTTGTGGGGCTAGCCAGTTATTATCGCCAATTTGTGAAGGGTTTTGCAGCCATTGCCTCTAAGTTGATAAGGATGACTCAGAAAGATGTGCCCTTTCATTGGTTAGAAGAGTGTGAAGAGAGCGTTCAAAAGCTCAAGACCTTGTTAACCATGGTCCCTATCCTGGCGCTACCGATGGAAGATAAAGAATTTGTAGTTTATTGTGAGCCTCACGGTTTGGCTTGGGTGCTGTGTAAAGACAGGAAAGACTGGTCATTACACATGCTTCAAGACAGCTGAAAGTGCACAAGAAGAACTACCACATAGCTTGAAATTGGCAGTGGTGGTGTTCACTTTGAAATTGTAGAGGCATTATTTGTATGGGGCCCGTTGTTAAGTGTTCAGGGACTATCGCGGTTTATAGTATGTGTTCTCTCAAAAGGATCTCAACCCGAGATAGCAAAGATGGATGGAACTACTTAAGGACTATAATGTCACAATCCTATATCATCCGGGGTAGGCTAATGTGGTGGCAAATACATTGAGCTGGAAAGCTATAAGTGTGGTTAGTTTAGCTTGCTTAGAAGCTGCCCGACGCCCAATGGCCAGAGAAGTTCAGACATTAGCCAACAACCTTGTGAGACTTACATTGGCGGAATTGGGTGCAATGTTGGCTAGTATGGAGGCTAGATCATCGATGCTAGATGAAGTAAAATCCAGGCAGTTTAAGGATGCAAAGCTAAGTAAGATTTGTGACCAGGTCTTGCGAGGGGAGGCTAAGGAAGCAATGATAGATATAGAGGCGTTATTGCGAATAAGGGGGCATGTATGTGTTCTTTAGGTGGATGATGTCATCAAAACAATCTTTGAAGAAGCCCACAACTCGAGGTATTCCATACATCTTAAAGTCGCCACGATGTATCATGACCTGAAGTAGAACTACTGGTGGGGCAGGTGAAGAGAGACATCATCAAACACGTTGCCTAATGCCTATACTGCCAACAAGTGAAGCATGAGTACTAGAAGCCTGTAGGAGTACTCTAGAGAATGCCTATTCCAGAATGTAAATGGGAACGAATAACAATGGATTTCGTGATTGTCCTTCTAAAGACCTTGGGAAAGTTTGACTCAATCTGCATCATTGTTGACGGACTGACTAAGTCTGCCCATTTTTTGCCAGTTCAGGTAACTTACAATGTGGAGAGGTTGGCCAAACTACATGTAAAGGAGGTGATTCAGTTGCATAGGGTGCTAGTATCAATTATTTCAAACAGAGGTACGTAATTTACTTCTAATTTGTGTAGGACCTTTACAGGCTGAATTGGGCACTAGGCTAGATTTAAGTACAACATTTCACCCATAGATAAATGGACAGTCAGAGAAGATGATCCAAGTGTTGGAGGATATTTTCCGGGCTTGTGTATTGACTTTGGAGGTCATTGGGACAGGTTTTTACCCTTGGCAGAATTTGCATACAACAACTATCATTCAAGCATTGGCATGACTCCATTTGAGGCTTTATATGGGAGAAAATGTACATCCCCCATCAGCTGGTTTGATGCATTCGAGATGAGACTGTGGGGAACTAATATGTTAAAGAATCCTTAGATAATGTCAGGACAATTCAGAAAAGGCTCTAGGCAGCTCAAACTAGGCAGAAGCAGTATTCTGATCGAAAAGTGAAAGATATGGAACTTATGGTGGTAGAGTAAGTCCTGCTCAAAGTTTCCCTCATAAAAGGGGTGATGACGTTTGAAAAGAGGGGAAAGCTTAGCTCGAGGTATATTGGGAGACATAGCTTACAAACTGGCTTGCAGCTAGGGTTGTCTGGGGTGCATATGATCTTCCATGTATCCATGCTGAAGAAATATCATGGATTGGTTCTTATATCATTTGGTGGGATTTGGTGTTGCTGGATGGGAATATGTCTAATAAAGAGGAGCCTGTAGTTATATTATACAGGAAGGTCCATAAGTTAAGATAGAAGGAGATCGTGACTATAAAGGTCCAGCGGAAAAATCATCCAGTAGATAAAGCCACTTGAGAGACCGAGGCAGACTTGCGAGACAAATCCCCCAGCTGTTTGTTGAGTCAGGTATTTTCTTTTCCCTTGCTTTCTTTTGATTGTTCAGGGATGAACGATGTTTTAATTGGTATCTGATGTAATGAACTATCTATTTTTATGGGAAAAGTAAGTCCAGAACACTCTATTTTCTCCTAGGTCATGGTAGAAAGTGTTGGGGGATTTGCATTTAGACTTGGGTTTGAGGAATGGAAAAGGTGCAGAAAAATTCTAAGCTACAGGTTAACGGGGGCTGCTGCAACCATGGAAGTGCTGCTCAGTGAGATCATAATGATGGTCGGAGGTCCATCGTAGTTGGAAAGAATGACTAGCCATTGGATCCACAATGGTGGGGTCCTGGACACCTTAAAGGGTCCACTACAATGGAAATACGATCGCTGCAGCAGACGACGGGAGGTAGTGTGACGGTTTAATTTAGAATTTTGGGGTTTTTTATCCATAACTCTAAGGCACAACTTTTTAGAAAGATGAGGGTGACTTTTCATAGGTTGAAGTAATTATTCATCCCAAGGTAAGAATCTTAACTAGCTTTTTCCCCATTCGATTCCCTAACATCCAAGAATCATGGGTGGTCTTAAATGATGTTCTTTGAGATAGAAACTCTAGGTTAGGAGAAAAGTTGTGTGTTGATTTGTAGGCTTAAAAGTGGGTAATTAACACTTTCTAAGAGGAATGTGATAATAGAATGCTTAGCTCACCATGGTTTGAGATCGAGAAATGGATAAAAGTTGAATCTTTTTGCATTATGATTATTACAAAGGGTTTTTAGAGTAAAAACTTTCGGAAATAGCTGATAGTAACCTATGTGGGGATGGAACATGATAATCTAAACCTTGGAATGTTGAATTTGACCATGATATCGAGTACAACAGGGGTAGAATTGAAATTCTAGGATGAATGAAGTGTTAGATGATTAAATGTGATTTACTTTACTTGTGTTAGATTTTGAACATTCAGAGGCTTTACAAAAAGGCAAAAGCTCCTCCGGAATAGCTGAACTCTCTTTTTCGGCAATTGAGGTAGATTATGATTTTATAAGAAGTTAGACTTCATATAATGATGTGTATATGTATGGAGTGTCAACATTCTTAGTTAGTCTTCAAACAAAGACACTAATTGTTGTAGTAGTATGGTGTGTCAATTATGTTAGTGAAGTGAACATGAGATGATGGTTGTTAATAATGTTGTGGTGAAATTTGGGTGCATTGAGATGTTATATGTGTGCTTTGGAAATTCCATGTAAGTGGTTGAATAATAGTAAATATAACCAAGTTGATGAAGGTAACATGATTCCTCCTAAAGGTCATACAGATTGACCAAGTGATAACATACCGAATATGGGAATGAAAGTGGATAACATGCTTTATCCTGAGATGAGTGGCTCATGCCTGTGGGGAGAATTTGAGCAAGCGGATATTATTGAGAGGCTCATTTCTGAGGGCAACATCCAAACGAGTAGATAAGTGGGAGAGGGTACCTCACTGGTACAGTACATTGATTTCTAGAGTGCCCTGCCGGTCATGACTGGAAAGGCAGAAATAAGACCCTCTGGCATGTGTGTACCTTCATTTTTTGTGTAAGTGTATATGGTAACGTGACAAAGGCATGTGCCTGGTGCATCACCGATGGTATAATAATTGATGGAGAGCTAAAGAGTTTGGTTTTGTTCAAGCTATGAGAATTATATTAACGGAGATGATTAAATGTGTAGTTGCTTGTAATTAAATGATGATATGTTGGTAATAATCTGTTTCATATTTTCTAAGATTAGCTGTTAAATGTGATAAGTTGATGAATTGATTGTTCACGAAAGGCGGCATGGGACATCTGTCAGCGGCGGGAGTCTTACATCCGAGCGAGAGGTCAGACGAATCCCATTCATCCTGGTCTGATGTTCAAGATTCATGTGTATATCCAAGGTGATAAGTTGATAAATTGATTGTTGAAGATTCATTATATTCAATGTGATAAGTTGATGAATTGATCGTTGAATTATTGTCGTGTATAAACCTTTTCGGATTTGATGAACTGATTGTGAGAAATTTCCAAGGGAGAAACCTGAGGTTTATAGATTGGTTGAGTTCTTAACTACGCAATACCACCGCAACGGTAATCTTATCGCTGTGGTGAGACTACTGCCACAGTCATACCACCATTGCAGAGAGGCCTAATCCAGTGTTCAGGCCAGTTTTCAACCTTAATCTAAATGATTCTATACATAGTATTATGTGATGATTACCTGTTACCGTGAATGTAAGTTTCTATTTCACATGTATATCCATTATTATCTAAGGTCGGCCGATGATGCCTACCAGTATATTGTTCATACTAATACTAACCCTATATTTCTAAGTGCAGACTATGATCTAGGAAGTTCCTCACAACCTCATTTGTAGAGCAGCAGCGAGATACCCGAGGGTGAGTTGATTCTGTTGTGCTTTTGTAATCCTCCTGAAGAATATGTCTTTTGTTCAGACATAGACTTATTTTATTGTCACACCCCACCTTGGGAGGCATGAATGGCACCTGATGCCATACTGGGATCTGAACTGACCTAACTGGGCTTATGCACTTCTAGTGCACGCTTTCTCTTCAATTCAAGAACGATGAGCTATATCTCGGCTGTAAATACAGTCTCTGGCCGAAAAGGCCGCATAGCTACTTGTAAAAGAAAACAACTAACCAATAACAAGCAGTACCAAGGGATCCTATGCGGGCCGACAAGACCACCATGCTGCCTAGTTATCTCATAATGGAAACAAGCAATCAAAACTATACTATAGCTGACAAGGTGTAATACCCCAAAAGTGCTTATGAGTAGACCCGAAAGTTAAAAGTTGGAAACTGCTTAAATTGGGAAAAATAGCACAGAACGGGCCATGTAACGACTCTTGGTATCAAACCACGGGTCGTTGTATGTAGTCGTGGTGATGAGAAGTCTTGGTGGCAGTGGAAACAACAATCGATGTGACGACCTATTGTGGGATAAAACGAGTCGTCCTTTGCAGTCGTGGTGGGATATGGACCTTGGCATCTGGGAAACAACGGGTAACCCCACGACCCATCATGAGTTACCACGAACCGTCGTTTGCAGTCGTTGATTGAGGAGTGAAATTTCTAGTGGCTTTGACGGAAGGAAACAACAACTCGTTGATTGGTGTAATGAGTCGTGGTGAGTCCCATTAGAGGATGAGGTGTTAAAGTTTAGGAGGAAACAATGGTCGACTTGATGAACTGTTGGTTCAAAGGATGAGTCATCTTGCCCGTCCATGGTTCAGTTCCAGAGACTAGTCTTAGCAGTGCAAATGACAGGCCATGCGACGGGTCGTCATTTCTTCCAATGACCCGTTGGTGCGACCTGTTGGACCAATTTGGACAGTTTTCGGGGAATATTCATTAAGGGTATTTTTGATTTTTTCACGCTATAAGATCCCAAACTACGTCGTTTAGCTTATGAAAGGTGGGTTTTTAGGGGTATAACTTATTCTAAGTCTTCTTTAATACATGCAAGAGTTTAGAGAGGTAATCAAAGGGTGATTCAAGGCTTCTCTCTTAAAATCCTTCCAATTCCTTCTTGGGCATTCAAGAGAGGTTAAGAATCTGTCATTTTCAAGTATGTAAGGCTATGAATGGGTGTTTCCTTCCAAAGCCATGCCCATTCTCTACGATTTCATGAAAATTCTATCAAAAGTTTATTGGGTTTTAAAGTAGAATTATTTAAAAATCTAATGATTTGTTAATGGGCTTTGTGATTTTTGAATCTTATCATATTCTATGGGTTTTTAATGAGCTTTTATGATTTAAATTATTTATAATGTTATCAATTTTGATATTTATGGAATTAAGCCTAATTATGCATGACTCATGATGAATTGATTTATTATCTACTCTTCCATTAATGATATTTACAATCCAAGATGGAATTATGATTTAAATTATGGATTTAATCTATTTCCCATCATGATTTAATGAATTTCAAGCTATATGCATGATCTACGAGTATGTATGAACCTTATGATTTATGAATTATGTTTTGGCCGACTCACAAGCCTTGTTTCATGGCTAGTTCACGTATGTACAAGTATGTTTATGATTATCATGATTTAACCAGCCCATGAATTCATGCATGTTATACTATGAGCACTATATATGTTTTGGGAGTATATCGAACACCGAGTAGGTTCGGAGCTCAGGTTAAGCCGCGGATCTCATAAACTATGTGCCACCGTAGGAATGTAGTGACCTCCTTTGTGACTTTCCCCAGCCCAATTGGCCCTTTACATGGTGATATCACGCCCTTCATTGTTCTACCCTTGGCAAGGTACGAACGACCTCAAGACTAGGTTTACAAGTCAGACTTCATGTGTGCTCATATGGGGTATGTCGCTTAAAAGAATCTCCCACGGTTCCTCATGATTTTGAATGTTTATGATTATGTATTTTGGCTCAATTCATGTTAAGTACATCTTTTCTCCTATGATTATGATTGTAGTTGTATTACGAATATTTTGAAAACCTTTAGCCTTATGTTATGTTCTACGATATGAGCATGATCTCCTACTCTTATGATAATTTATGAGTTTTATATGTTTTAAATGTCCGTTTTACTTACCTTGCATACACAGTACCTTCCACGTACTGACCGCATACTTTCTATGCTGTATCATTTCATGATATATTACCCGGCTCTCAGGCTCACCCTCCTCAGTAGTTCTTCAGAGTTTGTTATCAATTTGGTGAGTCCTCATGTTTCTAGGGCCATATGTTCAGACTCTATTGTCCTCTTTTAGTTTCAATATTGTAGGGTTAGTTGGGGTATTGTCCTATCAACCCCTCTTTCATGATTAGAGGCTTTTCAGACTATAAGTTGTATTCAGCCGTCATGTATGGATCATGTATTTTCTTTTACTCCTTTATTATGTCATGATTTCATTTTTCCTTATGTTAAGTCTTCCGTTTATGTGAATGAATTAGGTGTATGCTCATGCCATGGGTTGACCTGGGGTCTCTCGGGGCTCCTTGTCCCGTGTTTATGATTCGAATGTACGTTCGGGTCGTGACAAACTTGATATCAAGACACAAGTTTGATGTGTCCTAGGGTGTCTGAAAGCCGTGTTAAGTAGATTCATTTTCATAGATGTGAAGCGCGCCATACTTATGACGAAGAGGCTACTAGATATTTAGGAAATGGTCCCTTCTTTTCATGACCTATGTTGTGCGGTGAAAAGTCTTTCTATCCTTCTAATTCGTGCTATTCGCTTTTGCAGAATCAATGCTTCACACCGAGTGAACGTCCGAAGAAACAGAAACGACAACGGTCATGAGGGTGCCAATGGTGATGGGCAGCAGCCAGCCCCACCCGTTCATGAGGAGCACACACTAGAGACAGCTGCCCACGCTGAGTTTAGGGAAGCGATTCAGATGCTGGCATAGGCCATGGCTGCCCAGGTTCAAAATAAGACAATGGCGCATCACCCTATGAATGGGAACACAGTGACAACTAGGGTGAGGGATTTCTTTAGAATGAGCCCTCCTGAGTTCAGGGGGTCGAAGGTGGGCGAGGATCCATATGATTTCATAGAGGAGATTCTGAAGATCACCCAGGTTATGGGAGTGAACAATGGAGAGTTTGTTTACTTGACCTCCTTTTAGCTAAAGGGGGTGGCTCACATATGGTTCAAGCAGTGGAGAGATGCGAGGGAAGTGAGTGCAGGAACGATAGGTTGGGAAGAGTTTTACGCGACATTTTTGGATCGGTTCTTCTCTCGGGAGATGAAGGAGCTCAAGGCAGCTGAGTTTGTTAACATGTCCATTCAGGAGTATGCATTAGAGTTCACACGATTATCCATGTATGCTCCAGAGTTGGTGGATGATCATATGGCTCGAGTGAGTCGTTTTGTGCATGGGGTTATGGATTATCTGGAAAAGGATTGCAGGATCGCCGTGCTACATTGAGATATCGACTTTCCCCGCATTGTGTTTCATGCTCAGTAGATGGAGTCCGTCTACCGGAGGTAGAGGGAGGCCAAGAGGGCAAGGACGGATAGCTATGGGAATTCTCAAGTTAGGTCAGGGGTGGAAAGTGTCAGCAGTCCCAACAGAGTTCTATCGCTCCAACTCCATCATCGGCCAACAAACGGTCTAGATTCAGAGGAGATCAGAGGAGCAGAGCTACAGAGTCGAGAGTCCAGGGTAGCATGCAGGTGGAGCGCACTTTTCCAGTTTGTGCGGGGTATGGAAAGAATCAACCTAGGAGGTTCTTAATTGGCTCTGATGCTTGCTTCGGGTGTGGTAAACCTGGACACAGACTTAAGGATTTCCCCTCAGCCAGATCAGGGGTCGGTGGAGCCCATGTGACATCAGCCAGTTTTTTCGCTCCAGCAGCACGTCCCCCTCAGCAGGGTCCCTTTACCAGTTTAGCAGGCGGTCAGTGCCAAAACATGTTTTATGATTTAGTGCCCCTCCAGGAGCAGGAGGCTTCACTAGATGTGGTCACTGGTATGTTGCAAGTCTTCCATATTGATGCTTATGCCTTGTTAGATCCAGGAACTACTTTGTCTTTTGTGACCCCTTATATTGCTAGTAGTTTTGCAGTTTATCCATAAATCTTGTTAGAACCATTCTCAGTCTTCACTCCAGTCGATGATTCAGTTGTATCTAGGCGGGTCTATAGTGGTTTCCCCATTACTGTGTTGCATAATGTCACCTCTGCAGACTTAGTTGAATTAGTTATGAATGACTTTGATATCATTTTGGGAATTGATTGGTTGTTTGCATGTTATGCTTCAATTAATTGTAGGACTCGTGCGGTGGAATTCTGATTTTTGAGTGAGTCAGTTTTTGAGTGGAAGGGCAATTCAGTTGTACCAACTGGCTGGTTTATTTCATATCTAAAGACCGGGAAAATGATTTCTAAGGGCTGCATATATCACCTAGTTAGTGTCAAGGATGTTGAGTCCGAGACCCCGACTATCCAATTAGTTACAGTGGTGTGTGAGTATCCGGAGGTTTTTCCTGACGATTTGCTGGGTGTTCCTCCTGGTTGGGAAATTGATTTTAGTAGTGACCTCTTACCCGATACGTAACCTATGTTTATTCCTCCCTACAGAATGTCTCCAACCGAGCTAAAAGAATTAAAAGAGCAATTGAAAGACTTGTTAGATAAGGGTTTCACTAGACCGAGCAAGTCTCCATGGGGTGCACCAAATTTATTTGTCCGAAAGAAGGATGGATCACTTTGGATGTGCATTAAATATCGGCAATTTAAAAAGGTCACCATCAAGAACAGGTACCCCTTACCCAGGATTGATGATTTGTTTGACCAGCTTCAGGGTGCCAAGTGTTTCTCAAAGATAGATCTCAAGTCCAGCTATCACCAACTCAGAGTTCGGGAGTGTGATATCCCGAAGATAGCCTTCTGGACACGATATGTCCAATATGAGTTTGTTGTTATGTCTTTTGGACTAAAAAATGCTCTTGCATCTTTTATGGACCTGATGAACAAGGTGTTCAAGCAATATCTATACATGTTCGTGATCGTGTTCATCGATGATATCCTTATATACTCTTAGAGCGAGGAGGAGCATGCCGCTTATTTGAGAGTAGTGCTGTAGACTCTCAAGGATCGCCAATTGTGTGCAAAGTTTACTAAGTGCAAGTTATTGTTGGACTCGGTTGCATTTTTTGTCCATGTGGTATCAAGTGAGGGCATAAGGGTAGATTCTCARAAAATTGAAAYGGTGAAGAATTGGTCTAGATCGGTGAACCCTTTGGATATTTGGAGTTTCTTGGGCCTAGCAGGTTACTATCGGAGATTTGTTGAGGGATTTTCATATTGCAGCACCATTGACCAGGTTGACACAGAAAAAGCTGAAGTTTCAATGGTCGGAGGCTTGTGAGAAGAGCTTCCAGGAATTAAAGACCCGACTCACTATCACGCCGGTGTTGACCCTACCCGAGGGTACCGATGGTTTTTTCATGTATTGTAATGCTTCAAGAATCAAACTTGGGTGTGTATTGATGTAGCGGGGAAAGGTAATAGCATACACCTCCATACAGCTAAAGGTCCACGAGAAGAATTACCCGACCCATGATCTAGAGTTGATAGCGCTGGTGTTCGAAAGGAAGATATGTTGATATTATTTACATGGGGTCCGCGTGGATGTATTTATAGATCACAAGTGTCTAAAATATGTGTTCATGCTGAAGGATCGTAATCTACGGCAAAGGAGATGGTTAGAACTACTCAAAGACTATGATATGAGTTTTCTTTACCATCAGAGAAAGGCTAATGTGGTAGAAGACACACTTAGTAGGCTCTCTATGGAGAGTGTGACCCACGTGGAGGAAGGAAATAAAGAGCTGGCAAAAGATATCCATCGACTTGCAAGGTTGGGAGTAAGGTTGGTTGGCTCAACCAAGGGTCGTGTTGTTGTGGAGAGTGGATCAGAATCTTCCTTGGTGGTTTATGTGAAATCTAGGCAAGATGAGGACTCAATTTTGAGGAAATTGAAGGAAGCTGTGCGGAGTCAAAAGGTGGAGGTTTTCTCCCAAGGGGGAGATGGTGTTCTTCGATACCAGGGTCATCTGTGTGTTCCAGACGTTGATGATCTGAGGGGCCAGATATTGCATGAGGCACATGGTACCAGATATTCCATACATCCGGGATCCACAAAGATGTATCGTGATTTACGAGAAATTAGCATGAAGAAGGATATAGCAGAGTTCGTAGACAAAAGTTCAAATTGTCAACAAGTAAAGGTTGAACATCAAAGGCCAGGAGGAGTACTTCAGCATATTAGAATTCCTACTTTGAAGGGGGAAGAGATCAACATGTATTTCATAAAGGGACTACTCCGTACTCGCCGACAGTATGATTCCATTTTGGTGGTAGTAGACAGGTTGACCAAGGAGGCACATTTCCTACCGGTGAAAACCACAGATTCAACGGATGATTATGCCAAATTATATATTCCGGAGTTGGTTCGGCTTTATGGGGTGCCCTTGTCTACTATTTCAGACTAAGGTACTCAGTTTACCTCCCAGTTCTGGTGGTCTTTTCAGAAGGGGCTTGGGACTCAAGTTAAGCTCATTACGGCCTTTCATCCGCAAATGGATGGCCAAGAAGAGCGAACAATCCAAACTCTTGAGGACATATTGAGAGCATGTGTGATGGATTTCAAAGGTAGCTGGGATGATCAGTTGCCCTTGATCGAGTTTGCTTATAATCACAGCTTTGATCTAGCATCCAGATGGCACTGTTCGAGGCTCTCTATGGGCGGAGATGTAGATCGCCCATCGGATAGTTTAAGGTTGGTGAGGCTGCTGTGATAGCGCCTTGGTTCATGAGGCTATGGTGAAGGTTTAGTTTATAATGGACAGGCTGAAAACCGCTCAGATCCATCAAAAGTTATATACTAATGTGAGGAGGAAGGAGTTGTATTACGAATGTTTTGAAAACCTTTAGCCTTATGTTATGTTCTACGATATGAGCATGATGTACTACTCTTATGATCATTTATGAGTTTTATATGGTTTAAATGTCTGTTTTACTTACCTTGCATACTCAGTACCTTCCACGTACTTACCGCATACTTTCTATGCTGTATCATTTCATGATACAGAACCCGACTCTCAGGTTCACCCTCCTCAGTAGTTCTTCAGAGTTTGTTATCAACTTATTTGGTGAGTCCTCATGTTTCTAGGGCCATATGTTCAGACTCTATTGTCCACTTTTAGTTTCAATATTGTAGGGTTAGTTGGGGTATTGTCCTATCAACCCCTCTTTCATGATTAGAGGCTTTTCAGACTATAAGTTGTATTCAGCCGTCA
>JACEIK010001538.1:173030-186164 GCA_018107945.1 Datura stramonium | reverse complement strand
CTTAGGAGCTTCTAAACTTGCATGCATGGAAGTGAATAAGCCTAGAATGAACTTATCCCTATTAAAACACTATATTTTGATCTTAAAATGACATAATTTAGGCCTTAGAAACTTCAAAATTACAGAAAAATCCTTAATAAATTCGTAGGGAAAAACACACTGTCAGTCCTAATGAGGGACTGGACAACCCGTCATCCCTGACCACGACTCGTGGTCACCTTTCATTGCCTGCACTAGAGTCTACCTTCTGAGGATCACCACGAGAGATACCATGATTTATGATGTACCCAACGACTCCTGGTGACCAAGTCATTACCCACACTGCCCAATCATTTGACCTTTAGTCAACTCTTGACCACGGATTACTTGATGAATTGTGGTGCTGACCACGGCTCATGATCATACTCGTGGTCACCTAAATCTCAAAATTCGAACCCAATCCATGCTCCTCCCCACAAGTCACTCAACGACTCGTGGTGTACCCCACGGGTTACTGGACGCCCAAAGTACACCTCAAAAGAAGTATATAGTGATCATCGTCAAATAAATAATCTAACCAGGGTTGGGGTTGATCCCAAGAGGAATATGGTCAAGATTTTGACTAATGCCTCTATCTCTGGCAACCCAAGACATGCGAATGGTGATGGCGTACTTTGGGCTTCTAGCCAACTTCTAGTCCAAGCGAGGCATCACAATGTCTTCTCCTATATTCGTAGTCTGCTAGGTTATTCAACCTAGTCAATAGCATCTCTGCATATATTTATAAAACATGAGTTGGAACCTAATATTTATGAGTTAGCTTCTTTGCATGATCTAAAAGATGAAAAAAGGTAACCATTACTAAATGCCTCGTAGAACTCCTGATTATATGTGTGGTGCACAACACACCAATAATCAAGAATCTACTAGACACAACATGTATATTCCTTAGGACTAAACATGCTTTGAAATCAAGTTTGTCATGCCTCAAACCCGAAGAGGTATGACTAGCATTCGATGCCTTACTCGACCGAGCTAGCCTCTGAAACTCATACAGCCTGTATAGTAGTTAGGCGACAAGGCCTCCATGGTAAAACTGCTACAAAATAAAATAAATAGGACAAACAAGGTGATGACATCTCATATATATATATATATAAGTCCAACAAGTACACAATCTCTGTCAACTGACAAACCAACAAACCAATAAGGCTACAATCTATACAACAGCTAAACAGAAGGCCTACAAGGTCATAGACAATGTAATAAAAAAATTTATCATTTTTATAGAAGTATCTAAGAGTAAACTAACTTTCATATAGCTAGGATAAAGCCCATACCTACCTATATACTATATACAAACTCAAAACATAAATTGGACCTCTAGCTCGATAGCTCTAAGAAGAATAGAGCTTACTAAAATGGATGAACTCAGTAACTCCTACCGAAAAGGTATATCTGTGCTTTAGTTTAGAACTGTGGTCATGAATGTAGTGTCCAATAAATGAGGACATCAGTATGATAGAATGTACTGGAATAAAAGGAAGAAACAATATTTGAATAAGCTGCAATCAGTAAATCTATAATATATCAAAAAATCCATAAAATTAGATCCGAGACTTGCACCCTAAACAAGTAGGGAAAGTGGAACTAGGCCATTCAATGACCCACAGGATGAGCAGTACAAAGAACAATGGTTCGTTGGTTTGGCCGTTGTATTGGGCTTCGAAGAAATGTAATAAATCACCCAAAATCGACAAGTAGATTGTATGACCCGTTCTTTGATTGTACTTGTCATTGTTTATAGTAATTGGAGAAGGTTTAGAGGGGGATTTGGAGAAGAGTGTGATTCCACAAAAGGGACCAATGGTTATCCAATAGACCAATGACCTGCCCTATTGGTCATTGGTTCTGCTAGGTTCCAGTTTTATCTCAGTAGTTTGGGGGCAGTTTGATAAACTACTATGTTTGATAACTCCTAAGAGACGTTGTTTTAGGCTTCCTATAGGTCAGATTAAAGGATTTAACCTAGACTAAATCCTTATTCTCTTCAAACCATCCATAGATTGGATTTCCCCTCTCAAGTAAAGCTAGGGTTTATCATCTCCATCTTCCCAATTTATCTTGGGTCTTGAATACAAGTTAAGGAATCAACTAATTCAGTTATATAGGGTTATGAATGGGGGACTTCTTCCATCCTCATGACCTTTTCAGGATCAATCTTATAATCTCTATTCTTCAAGCTCAAATTAGCAATTTCTAAGGTTAAACCCAAATTGAATGAAACTCTATAGTTCTCTTATGATATCAAGTTCCTTATGATTCAAGTCTTGTTTTATTATTATGATACATGTTTTTTACAAGAATCTCTCATGATCCTACATTTTCAAATTTATGATGATTTTACTCAATTATGTATGATCTTATGAATTTCAAACTAATGAACTCATGATTTCAAGTTTTGTCAATTGATTCAAGTATGCATGATTTTCATGAACCCTAAGCTTATGAATCTATGATCTCAAGATATTTCTATCTATTAAAATAGTCATGAACTTCATGAATCTCAAGCTTATGTATCATGGCTGAAGTAGCGATAGTATTTTCATGTCTAGTTCATGTATGTAAAGTATAATTATGATTTTTATATTTTTGACTACCCCATGTAAAACCAAGTATGTGTCATGACTATGAATATGGGAAATATGCATGTTTTGGGAGTAGTATCTAGCACTGAGTAGGCCTGGGTTCTGTGCACCCAGGTGTTAGAACTATTTGCCATCGTAGGATAAAGGGTCCTCGCCAATTGAGAGTGTATCCCTTGCCCTTAGCCTAAGGAGTCCTCGCCAGCTGAGAATGTCTCGCTTACGCTACTAGGATTATTGTTATGAGTAATATCATGCCTTTATCGTTCTTTTCCCTAGCAACGGTTAGGAATGCATTACCCACTTGAGCGAGATAGTTGGGGTATTATGTGCTCATTCATGATGGTGTCAGTTATGATGAAGTCTACTATTGTTCCTCATATTTTAAGTTATTTATGTATAGGATTTATGATATCATGTTTTATAGAATAATGTCTTTATTGTTCAGATTATGAGCTTTTACTTATGTTTCTAAACATGTAAAACTATATGGTTATACCTTCAAAACCTTGGGTCGTTATGATTCAGCTTGTGATGAATAACTCATGTTTATAACTATCTCACAATCATGAATTTAGCATGTTGTCCTTACTCTCATGTCAAATTCTTACTTTATACTCATTTTTTGGACTACTATTTTATATAAGTTCAGGCGATCAGTCTCAGCTCCACTATTACCCTCGCTATCGTTTCAGCCCCTTCCAATTTGGGTGAGTCCTCATTATCCAAGGACACCAGGTTTGTTTATGTTGCATTATGTCTTTCAATTCCATCCATAGTTGAGATAGTTTGGTGTGTTGTCCTATCAGCTCATCGTATGATTCGAGGCTTTTCAAACAGCTATGCATTATATGGTTCAACATTGTTGACTTATTTTCTGCACTTATGTTTTTATGATATTATTTCTTCCACTTATGTTACATTCATGATTTATTTATGCTTAGTTATTCTCCAAAATATGATATGTATGTTTCATGGGTTATCTTGGCGCCATTTGTGGTTCTAGGGCTTGTGTCTCGGTCTGGGGTTCATACTCAGGTTGTGAAAACTTGGTAGTATAGCCTCAGGTTTCAATGTATCTTAGGCCTTCTGAAAGTTGCATTAATTAGAGTCCTTTTCATGGGTGTAATGTGCGCCACACTTATGAGGGATAGGCTACTAGATGTTTAAACTTTCCTTCTTTCATGATCTATGTCATGCAATGAAGTTTAACTCTCTCTATTCCTATAACTCATGCTATACGTATTTGCAGAAATATGCCTCCCCAGTAAGTCAACAAAATAAGAAATGGCAACAATAATGGTCATAGGAATGGCAATGAAGGTAGGCATTAGCCATCCCCACCAGCTCTTGCTGATCCTTTGCATGAGTAGGTGATCATGTTAAGATTAAGGCTGCTTTTCAAATTTTGGCAAAGGCCATAACAACCCAGGTCAACCAGCAGGCAATGGCTCATGTGCACATGTATTGAAATGCAGCAGTGGCTAGTGTGTGATACTTCACCAGGATTAGCCTGCCAGAGTTTCATGGTTCCAAGGTGGACAAGAATCCACCGGAGTTCCTTGAGGAGATAAAAAAGATTACCCAAATTACGGGAGTTTCGGGAGAGGAGAGTGCAAACTTGGCTTCCTATCAGCTGAAGGGGGTAGCTCATATTTGGTTTCTATAGTGGAAGAAGGGCCATGGAGTAGGTGGAGCTCTTAGTTATTAGGATGAGTTCGTCATGGAGTTCTACGATAGGTTTTTTCCTCAAGAGTTGATGGATGCAAAGGCAGTAAAGTCATTTGAAGTAGAATAACAAACCGTTCAGGAGTATGCCTTGAGGTTCACTCAATTGTCCAAGTATGCTCTAGAGATGGTGGTAGAGAAGAGGGCTCCTATGAGCAAGTTCGTATCAAGGGTTGCAGATTCACTGGTCAAGGAGTGTAGGATCGCCATGCTTATTAGTGACATGGACATGTCTTGATTAATGATATATGCTCAACAGATGGAGGAGGAGCATATGAAGAAGAGGGAGAGAGAGGCCAAGAGGGCTACAACAGGGAGCTTTGGGTATTTATACCACAGGTCTGGTGGTGGACATCGCCCATAGTCCATTAGAGATTGTCAGCCCTGGCTCCATCGTCAGCCAGTGTTCCATCTAGGCCTAGGAGAGATCATATAGATAGAGCATCAGGCTCTAAGGGTCAAAGGAGCATGTTAGGGGAGCAATCTTTCCTAGCTTATAGGTGGTATGGTAAGAACCACCCAGAAGAGTGCTTGTTTCACTTAGATGCTTTCTAGAGGTATGGTAAGCCTAGATATAGACTTAGGGATTGCCCTTCAGCCAAAAAGGATGATGGTAGAGGTGTTGCCCTAGCCACTACTTCAGCAGCTCCAATAGATCACTCATCTCAGCAAAGCACCTCTTCTAGTGCTGGTGGTGGGTAGCGCCAGAACAGGTTCTATGCACTATTATCTCATCAAGAGCAGGAGAGCTCAACAGATGTGATCGAGTCTTCCATCTTGATATTTATGCATTCCTAGACCCAGGGGCCACATTATCCTTTGTGACTCCTTATATTGAAATTAGTTTCAGTGTCAGTCCCGAAATCCATTCAGAACCCTTCTCAGTCCCTACTCTTGTTGATTAGTCAGTTGTAGCTCGACGAGTATACAAAAATTATCATGTCCCAATTCTTCAAAAAGTCACCTTAGTCGGCTTATTAGAGATAGATATGATAGATTTTGATATTATCTTCGATATGGATTAGTTGTATACATGTTATGCTTCAGTTAATTGTAGAATCCGGTTTGTAGAGTTTCAATTCCTGAGTGAGCTAGTTCTAGAGTGGAAGGGTATTTCACCCCTATAGGTTGCTTTTTCTCCTACCTTAAATCCAGGGAGATGATCTCTAAGGGTTGTGTGTACCACCTAGTTTGGGTTAAGGATTCTATGTCCGAAATCCTGACTCTGTTGATAGTTTTTGTTATATGTAAAAATCCAGGGGTGTTTCCATATGATCTACAAAAAGTCACTTTGTGCGGCAGATTGAATTTGGTATTGGCCTTCACCTTGATAAACAACCCATATCCATTCCTCCTTACAGAATGGCTCTAGCCGAGCTAAAGGAGTTGAAGGAACAATTTAAGTATCTCCTAGATAAGGGTTTCATCAAGCGTAGCAAGTCCTTGTAGGGTGCTTAAGTCTTTTTGTTCGGAAGAAGGATGGTTCTCTCAGGATGTGCATTGACTATCATCATTTTAACAAGGTCACCATCAAGAATAAGTATTCCCTTCTCAGGATTAATGACTTGTTTGACCGGCTTCAGGGCATTAGGTTCTTTTCAAAGATAGACTTCAGATTCGGCTATCACCAGCTAAGAGTTAGGGAGTGTGACATTTTGAAGATAGCCTTCACGACTCGGTGTGGTCATTATGACTTTGTAGTTATGTTTTTTGGACTAACAAATTCTCCTGCAGCTTTTATAGATTTGATGAAAAGGGTGTTCAAGCAGTATCTAGATATGTTCATTATCATCTTTATAGATGATATCCTCATATACTCTCGGAGTGAGGAGGAGCATGCCACATTGTGAGGATTGTTTTGTAGACTCTTAAGGACTGTCAGATGTTTGTTAAATTTAGAAAGTGTAAGTTTTGACTGGACTTAGTAGTATTTGTGGGTCATGTGGTGGCTAGTGAGGGTGTGCAAGCAGATTCTCAGAAAATTGAGGCGATGAAGAACAGGTTTGGACCTGTCAACCCTACTTATATTAGAAGCTTTTTGGGTGTAGCTGGATACTACGAAAGGTTCTGTAACACCTTAAGTCTCGAAATTGCTCCTTGAAGGAAACAGAACTGAAATTGCAAGTGTGTTGCTGAGGGGTTGACAGAGGAGTCGATGGCCTGTCAGCCTAGTGATGGCCCATCGAGGTGGCGTCGTGGCTCCAACAGTGTGAATGACGGCTGTCAGGTTTATCATGGACCGTCACGTGTGGTGTCATGCTCAAATTCCACTGCTCCCAAGCGACGGAGGACTTGACATACCATAAAGGGAGTGAAGGCTCGTCACTCGTTCCATCAGTTGAGGCTAATTTTGGACCCCTTCGGGTTAAGGATGATGGTAAGGGCAACAAACCGTCGAGCGAGTGATGGATCATCATTGCCACCCGTCGAGACGTTCAGTGGTTCAGTCCAATTGATTTTCTAGGGTCAGTTTTGTAATTTGCTTAAACTTTTAATCCCTAAGTAGCATCATTTTAGGGATCCTGAAGGGTGTAATTGAGGGTTTTACTTAGCTTATTCCTCACTCCTCTCATACACCAAGGTTGGGAAAGATCAAGATCTCAAAGAAGAAGGGATTTCTCAATTTCTTCTTCTCTAATCTCTCTTGGGGCATCAAACCCTAGCAAGAATCTCATCTAACCTAGGTATATAGGGTTATGAATGGTGTAAATTCTTCCACCCTTATGCCCAATTTCATCCCAATTCTATGGTTTCAAGTCTCTAAGCATGTCTTGTTGAGATTCTAGGGTTTTACCCAATTCCATGAAATCTCTCTTGCTATCTCTATGGGTTCAATTCTCTCATATTTCAATTTGATGATTTATGGCTATTGGAGTATATTTGACTCAATCTATTTACTAATTAATGATTTCAATTGATGAAGATATTCCCTACTATGCATGATTTATGAATTTGAAGCTTATGAGACCATGATTTCAAGTATGATGAACTATCAAGCATGCATGAATATTTATGAAATACTAAACTTATGATTCCATGATTTTGAAGTTATGAAACTTTATTCAAGCATGTATTATTTTTAAAAAATTCAAGTTCAAGTATCATGGCCAACTCTATGGCATCCTTTCATAAATATTTTAGACATGTCAAAAATGATTATGATTTCATATTTCGGCTAGCCTATGCAAGTTTAAGTGTATTTTCATGATAGCGATTATGATCCATGTGCATATTTTTGGGAGTAGTTTTTAGCATCGAGTAGGCTAGGGGTTCAGGAAAACCCCGAGTCTCAAAAACTATGAGTCGCCATTAGTATATATTCATGTTCAAACCCTACGGGGATTCATAAGTGATATCACGTATTAATCGTTCCTAGCCTTGGAAAGTTTGGGACGACTTTGCCCACTTGAGTGAGATAGTTGGGACATCATGTAAGCTCTATCATGATGGTATCAGTTATGACGAAGCCTCCAATTGTTCCTTATGTTCTCAGTTACTCATGTTCATGACTTATGATATTATGTTTTTATAGTATATTTGTCCCATTAATAAGTTTATAAGTTTTTACTTTTGATTTTAAGAATAGTACGCTATATGATTTCTATTTCTAAATATTGGGTCATTATGTTTATCTTATGATGAATAGATTATGATTATGTTTATTTCAGTAATATGGCATTTAGCATGTTGCTCTAACTCTCACGTTCTATCTTGATTTATATTCATGATTTCAGACTATAATTTTACTAGAGTGTTTTACTTTCTCTACATACTCAATACATTTAAAGTACTGACTGCATACTCTATGCTATATAGTCTCATGATATAGGCTCGGGTGATCCATCTCAGTCTCGTCATCATCTTGCTCCCGCTTAGTCCAGCCTATCCTTGTTTTGGTGAGTCCTCGGGATATGAGGACATTAGTTTTGGTTATATCTCTTCTGTGCATGTCTTTTACTTTTATACTTAGCGAGCTAGTTAGGGGTGTTGTCTCATCAACTCATTTGATGTTTAGAGGCTTTTCAGATAGTTTGTAGAGATGTTTCAATGATGTTGGTTCCTGTTTACATTTATATTGATATACTGGGCAGCCTTTCGCTTAATAATGCTCTTATTTCATGCTATGTATATGCCATGGATTAGTTTGGACCATTCATGGTTCAAGGTCCCGTGTCTCGATCCGAGGTCCTATCTTTGGTCGTGATAGGTTCATAGAGGAATTTTCATCCATTGCGGCACCTTTGACTATGTTGAACAAGAAGAAGGTCAAGTTTTAGTGATCTGATGCTTGTTAGAAGAGTTTTCAGGAGTTAACGACTCGATTAAATTTAGCTTCAGTTTTGATCCTACTAGAGGGCACGAATGACTTTTTTGTGCATTGTGATTCTTCTTGGATTGTCCTTGGATGTGTGTTGATGTAGCATGGAAAGGTCATTGCTTATGCCTTGAGACAACTTAAGACTCAAGAGAAGAATTACCAGATGCATGACCTTGAAATAGCAGTGGTGGTGTTTGCCTTGAAAATTTGGAGGCACTACATATATGGGGTGCATGTGGTTGTGTTCACGGGTGATAAGAGCCTTCAATATTTTTTCAATTAGAAGGATCTGAATTTGTGGAAAAGGAGATTGCTTGATACTCTCAAGGACTATGATATGAGTGTATTTTATCATTGGGGCAAGGCCAATGTAGTGGCGGGAGGAAAGAATTGGTGAAGGTGTTCATAGGCTTTCTCATTTGGGGGTTCGCCGTACGAATTTGACAGATGGTGGCATGACTGTTCAAAAAGGGTCGGAATCTATCTTAGTGGCAGAAGTTAAAGCAAGAGACGATGAGGATCCTATCTTAGTGAAGTTGAAGGAAGCAGTTCGAAATTAGAAAGTGGAGGTTTTCTTCCAAGGGGGAGAGAGTGTACTTCGATACCAAGGCTTATTACGTGTTCTAACTGTGGATGATTTGAAAGAGAGGATGTTGAGAGAGGTCCATGGCTCTTGGTATGCTATCCATCCAGGTGCCACCAAGATGTACCATGATATACAGGAAATGTATTTGTGGAATGGCATGAACAAGGACATAACAAAATTTGTCTTTGTGTCTGAATTGCCAATAGGTGAAGGTTGAGCATCAGAGACCTGGAGGTATGATTCAAGACATCAGCAATCCTACTTAGAAGTGGAAAGAGATCAATATGGAATTCATTACAGGGTTTCCTCATACGCGCCGATAGTATGACTCTATATGGGTGATGACAGTCAGGTTGACCAAATCGACACATTTTTTACCAGTAAAAACTACAAGCTCAGCAAAGGATTATGCTAGACTTTACATTCAGGAGTTAGTTTGGTTGCAAGGAGTTCCATTGTTTATCATCTCATATCGGGGTACTCAGTTCACCTCTCAGTTTTGGAGATCATTTCAGAGGGGCCTTGGTACTCAGGTGAAGCTTAGCACAAGTTTTCACCTGCAAATAGATGGTCAAGCCGAGTGGACAATATAGACTCTCGTGAACATGTTGAGAGATTGTCTGATTAATTTCAAAGGTACTTGGGATTATCACTTGCCTCTCATCGAGTATGCCTACAATAGCGGTTACCACTCCAGCATTTAGATGGCTCCATTTGAGGCTCTTTATGGGAAAAGATGTAGATAACCTATTAGATGGTTCAATGTAGATGAGGCTACATTGATAGGGTAAGATTCAATTCATGACTCTATAGAGAAGGTTCAACTTATTAAAAGGAGAGGCTAAAAATATCTTAGAGTCGATAGAAATCATGGCGGATGTTAGGAGGAGAGAGCTTGAGTTTGAGGTCGATGAATGGGTGTTTCTGAAGGTGTCTCCAATGAAGGGAGTGATGAGGTTCGGTAAGAAAGGGAAGATTAGTCCCTGATATGTTGGTCCTTATAGGATTATGAGGCAAGTTAGCAAAGTGGCTTATGAGTTGGACTTACCAGCGAAGTTAGCTTTGGTGCATCTAGTGTTCCATGAGTCTTTTCTAAAAAAGTGCATTGGGGGATCTAGCTTTAGCCATTCTGGTAGAGAGCATTAGTGTGAAGGATTGCCTTACCTATGAGGAGGTTCCGATTGAGATCCTTGATTATTAGGTTATCAAGTTGAGGAACAAGGAGGTAGCTCTAGTGAAGGTTTTGTGGAGAAATCAGCTAGTTGAGGGAGCTATGGTGGAAGCTGAAGTAGATATGATGGCTAGATACCCCCATCTTTTTCCTTCCGGCTCAATTATAGCATGAGGTACCAGTTTTCTCCTTAGCACTCTATTCAGTATCATGTCAAGATCATGTCTCTCAATTCCTTGCATGTTCTAGCATGCATGTATGTTTCATGGATTCAGTTCAATCATGTATCTCAGTCTGGAGCTAGTCACTCTGTCAGTTTTCAATCTACAGCCTTCAGTTTGGATTGTAGTTTCTCCCCTATCTTTTCAGCTCAGTTAGTCTACATTCGAGGATGAATGTTCCCAAGGGGGACTTAATTTAATACCATAAAAATTCCATATGATCAAATATGAGACTTGTAGCTTAAACCGATAAGGAAAATGGCACCAAGCCATTCAAATACCCACGGGACTAGTCATACTACGGACCAATGGTTCGTTGGCTTTACCATTGTATTGTGCTTTTGAAAAATTGCAAAAAATCACCCAAAATTGATGAGTGGATTGTATGACCCGTTGTTTGATTGTACCAGTCATTGTTTCTAGTCATTGGTGTAGGTTCATAAGAGGATTTGGAGCAGAGTGAGATCCCATGATGGGGACCAACAGGTCATCCATTGGACCAATGACCCATTATAATAGTTGTTGGTTCTTCCAGGTTCCAGTTTTATTTTTGCAGTTCGGGATATTTTTGTAAACTCCTAAGTGGTGTTGTTTTAGGCTTTCTAAAGGTCAACTTAAAGGGTTTAACCTATCCTAAATCCTCATTCTCTTCAAACCATCCATAGATTGGATTTCCCTCTATAGTCAAGCTAGGGTTCATCATCTCCATCTTCCCAATTTATCTTGGGTCTGGAAGACAAGTTAAGGAATCAACTAATGCAGGTATATAGGGTTATGAATGGGGAATTTCTTCCATCCTCATGCCCTTTTCAAGCTGAATCTTATAATCTCTATTCTTCAAGCTCAAATTGGAAAATTCTAGGGTTAAACCCAAATTGAATGAAACTCTATAATTCTCTTATGATACCAAGTTCCTTATGATTCAAGTCATGTTTTACGATTATGCTACATTTTTTCTACAAGAAATCTCTCATGAACCTATGTTTCCAAGTTTATGATAATTTTACTCAATTATTTATGATCTTATGAATTTAAAGCTAATGAACCCATAATTTCAAGTTATGACGGTTGATTAAAGTATGCATGAATTTTATGAACCCTGGGCTTATGAATCTATGATTTCAAGATATTGCTATCTATTCAAGTATGCATGAACTTCACGAATCTCAAACTTATGTATCATGGCTGAAGTAGTGACATTATTTTCATGGATAGTTCACGTATTAACTATAATTATAATTTTAATGTTTTCGACTAGCCCATATAAAAACAAGTATGTTTCATGACTATGAATCTGAGAAATATGCATATTTTGGGAGTAGTATCTAGCATTGAGTAGGCCAGAGTTCAGCACACTTAGGTCTTAGAACTACGTGCCACCACATGATAAGGGGTCCTCTCCAGTTGATAGTGTCTCCCTTGCCCCTAGCCTAAGGATTTTTCACTAGTTTAGAGTGTCTCTCTTATGCTACTGGCTCATGGTTATGAGTTATATCTCATCTTTATCATTCTTTACTCTGGCACGGATTAGGATAGCTCTACCCACTTGAGCAAGATAATTAGGGCATCATATGCTCATTCATGATGGTGTCGGTTATGATGAAGTCTCCCACTATTCTTCATGGTTTAAGTTATTTATGTATAGGATTTATGATATCATGTTTTATAGAATGATTTACCTCTTAATCAAATTATGAGCTTTTACTTTGTTTCTCAACATGTCAAACTATATGGTTTTACTTTCAAAACCTTGGGTCATTATGCTTCAGCTTATGATGAATAATTAATGTTTATGACTATCTCACAATCTATGACTTTGGTATATTGTCCTTACTCTCATGTCAAATGCTTAACTTATACTCATGATTTCAGACTACCATTTTACTATCTTGTTTTACTTACCTTATATACTCAGTATATTCAAATTACTCTCTACATCTTCTATGCTATATAGTCTCATGATATAGGTTCAGACAATCAGTCTCAACTCCGCTATTAGCCTCACTACTGTTTCAGCCCAATTTCAGTTTTGGTGAGTCCTCATGATCTGAGGATATTAGTTTTGTTTATGTTGCATCATGTCTTTCTATTCTAGCCGTATCCGAGCTAGTTGGGGGTGTTTTCCCATCAACTCATCATATGATTAGAGGCTTTTCAGATAGTTATGTATTAAATAGTTTAGCGTTTTTGACTTGTTGTCTATGCTTATGTTTTTATGATATTCCATCTTTCACTTATGTTATGTTCATGATTTATTTCCACTTAGTTATGCTCTAGTGTAGGCTATGTATGTTTCATGGGTTAGCTTGAAGTCATTCGTGGTTCTAGGGTTTGTGTCTCGTTTCGAGGTTCATGCTCGGGTCATAACAAAATAAGAGCAGGATATAATATGAAACCTGAAAGTCAGACTAACTAACTCACGAACTTGAAAAATAACATAAAAAGCTATCCTAATTTGAGCCTCGGCTCCCTCTCTAGTGAATAAA
>JACEIK010001538.1:157927-171777 GCA_018107945.1 Datura stramonium | reverse complement strand
GTAACTATAAGCATCATGTCGGTCCACTGGGTATGCACTTGGGTCCGCTGGGCCCCTGACTATAACTGTACCTGAGTCTGGAGGACTCCTGAATCAACACCCCGGGCGTACCCGCTCGACGGGGGTGTATAAAAGCCGACCAAGGCAAGATATGGGGAAACTGGCATCCTATCTTCGTCCCCTAGGGGACGTCATGCCACTCCATAGAGAGACGTATCCTCTCCCTCCGGAGGATGAGTCGATACAGATATTAACCCTGGGGCGGTCATGAATGCTAGGTAATCCAACCCCAAAACAATACAGTCAGGTATCAACTAGTAATACTAACTGCATATACCACATGCTTAAACTAGTGATAATAATGTGTATGTATATACTACATGCTGAAACTAATGATCATGATATGTATGTATTTAATACATGCCGAAACTAATAATAGTAATGTGTATACCTAACTCATGCTGAAACCGATAATGGTATATATATAATTTTCTGTCATACTGTGTTGAATCTGATACTGAACAAGATATAATATTTCTGCTGAGAATAATGTGGTATAACCGAGTTTCATGGTAAACATGATTTACTATTTCTAATATGCTTTCTAAACTTCATTTTAGGCTACTATTCTATTTCTGAAATACTTTACGGGAACTTATATCGCTTTACTAAATTTCGGCTGAACACGATAATATCCAGACATACTTTACTAAATTACATACTGGACATGTTGTACTGTTTCTGAAACTTCCTAGTAGAATTTATATCGTGCTAGTAAGTTTCATGCTACACATAACATGATGGTTCTGACATTATACTAAACTTCATACTAAACATAATATGCGTCTTCTGAAACATTCTACTGGCACTTGAACTAAAGGACTATACCGGAATATCTAGCTTGCCGAAGAAACTTTCTTTACATACCTTGTCTGTTAACTTTCTGAGTATCTGGCGTAACTCGACTAATTTTTAGCTATTTCTTCCAACTGCATTAATATTCATAGCAATTAGAACTAAACTCATCGATATTCTGAAAGAAAATCCTACTTTGAATATACATATAGCCCAAACTTTGACTTATCGAAAAACAGCTGAAAACTCGCTATTTCTCGGATGTCCAGAAGGGAGAAATACTCACTTTATGGCTAGGAGTACATTGACACTAATTTGGAATAATTCCACTTACCTTTGCTCGGTAGGACGATGATTTTCCGGCCGAATTTCGCGAAACTAAATCCGCAGGAATGTTCTCTGCAGCTTAATACTTCACTACCCAGGATTAATTCGAGTTTGCACCGCATTTAGCGGTGTAATCGGATGAACTTTTATGTTGAATCCTCGTTCTCCCCTGTTCTTGTCGTGTTCTGGAATTAAAAGTGTGTGAAATGAAGTTAAAAACCGAAGTAGGGTTTTATATAGTGGAGCCTGGACAGGCCCTCCGTGGCACGTTGGCCATCGCGTAAGGCAGCCTCCGTGACACGCTGCCTGTCGCAGAGGGGCACTGCTCGGCCTCCTCCTGCGACGTTCCGACTCGGCGCTTATCTGGTCTTTCCCCGCGCCTTTTATAACATGTATGGCATCCTAAAACTCTTAACCAACATGCGAGTAGGCCATCTAAATGTCAAAAATTTACGGGGTGTAACAGACAAGACCCCAACTAACTCACTAAAGTCTGAACTGAAAATACTAAATATAATTGATAAGAAGGGCCCTTGAAAGATGAGGACTAGCCAACTTTGACTGGGAGATGCTAACATCGAAGATCTAGATAGCAGCGGGACTGAGCCTAAATGTTTGATCCTGTATCATGAAACGATACAACATAGAGTATGCGGTCAGTACGTGAAATGTACTGAGTATGCAAGTAAAATCTCTAAGAAAGTAAAATCAAAGATCATGCATATCATAAGACATTTCATCATTAGAGTCTGAGAGTAGGGCTTGCATGCTATTATCTGAAAACATGATCTAAACATAACTGATTATCATAACTGAATGGAATGACCCAAAGCTGAAAACTGTCAGTCATAAGTAAAACTGAACATTGGTTCAAACCTGCTGAAAGCATAATAACATGACTGATGAACATGTATAACTGAAATTATGAGGAACAATGGGAGACTTGTCATATAACCAACATTACCACGATAGAGCTTACGTGGTCCCGACTATTACAGTCAAGTGGGCAATGTCATCCAAAGCCTTATCAGGGCTAAGGATGCTACCATGATATCGATATCAAGCTGAAGGCCCCTTGGGCTAGGGGAAGCTCACAAGGGAGGTCCCAAATAATCTGAACATACCTATGTTGGTACGTAGTTCTGAGGCATAGGGTTGACTGACCCTTAGCCTACTCGGTGCTAGACACTACTCGCAAAAATGAGCATATGCTCTCCATCATTTTTCAATGAAGCTAACCATCGTCTAGTGATGAAGTTGAATCATGACATGACATACATATTTTGAAAACTTAAGATGAAGAGTCTTGGGCTCAAACCATACCACAAGCTGAAAAGAGTGGGAATCTAGACTCCAAAATCATGTGGTAAGCTATTAACATGAAATTTAGATAAATCATGAAACATACTTGATCATATGGGCTTGCCCAATACTTAAACATGCTTGAAATAGACTTTGATTACTCAAAACTTGAACATAGACATGGGTAGATCAAAATCATACTTTCATCATGAACATCTCATCATAACTACAAGAATAGATCATAATCTCATCTCTTCATGAACATTCATAATTGGGCATCATAGTTTGCAAAACTTTGAAATCATAATTTGTAATTGAAAACATTATAAAGTCTGCCCATAAATTATAATTCAATATTAGAAACATGCATAGAGATTACCCATGCTAGATACTTAGAGTATTCACAAGTAAGATTAAAACCCCATAGATTCATCAACTTAGAATTCACATGAAATTGAAGAGGGATTGGTCATGGGAGTGGATGAATACACCTATTCATAACCCTTCATACCTGGAACAATCTGATTACACAACCGTATTATATGTCCAAATGAATTTGGGGAAGAACTAGATGAATCTAAGCTTAATCACACCATAGAACTACTAGACTTGCTTATATGGAGAGGAATAGGCTTAAAATGAGTTAAACCCTCTTAAAACACACCTATCTGATCTTAAAACGATGTAGTTTAGGTCTTAGAAACTTAGGAATTATGGAAAGGCCCTTAATGAATTTGCAAGAAAATACGCACCTCTAATCCAAATGAGGGACTGGATGAATCGTCTACAAAACCACGACTCGTGGTCTGCTTCTCGTGACCAGCACTGGCAACTTATTTCTGATGGTCACCATAAGGGATACCACGACTTCTAGTGCACCTAACAACTCGTGGTGATCAAGTCGTGACTTGTACTGCCCAAATTTTCCACTTCAAGTCATCCTCTGAACACGAATGACCTAGCGGCTCGTGGCCCAGACCACATCTCATGGCCTCACCCATGGTCAACCCCAAATCCAAAAATCCAACCAAGTCCCTCCTTCACTCCATGAGTCACCCAACGACTCGTGGTGCACCTCACGGGTCACTAGACGACTCGTCTTGTGATTAGGTTAAAAAATTCTTGTTTTCTCTATTTTAAATCCTCGGGTCTGATCTTAGGGCTTTTGGGGTATTACAATATCTCCCCCTTGGGAACATTCGTCCTCGAATGTGAATAAACATACCAAAAAGCTGAGAAATGCAATCATCATACCAAATACTGAACATTTAGAGCTAAAACTGATGGAGTTATTGACTCCGAACTAAAATACATGACTGAACTGAATTCATGAAGCATACATACATACTTTGACATGAAATAAACTAGGGAACATGAACTGAACATGAAATTGAATAGAGTACTAGGGAGGAAACTGAAACCTCAAGATGAAACTGAGCCGGGAGGGAATAGATGCGGGTATTAGCCATCATATCTGCTCCGGCTTCCCTCGTAGCTCCCTCAACATGTTGATTTCGCCACTAAACCTTCACTAAAGCGACTTTCTTATTTCTTAGTCCGAACCTGTCTATCAATTATTTCCACTGGGAGAGGCTATCCTTCACACCTACACTCTCCAGTAGAACAACCAAAGCTGGATTACAAAAATACTTCTTTAAGAGAGATATATGGAAAATTAGATGAACTGTAGTTAATTCTGAGGGCAACTCCAACACATATGCTACCTTGCCAACTCATTTCACAATTCGGTATGGGCCAACATAACGGGGACTGAGTTTCCCTTTCTTTCCGAACCTCATCACTCCCTTCATGGAAGACACCTTCAGAAATACCCAATCATCAACTTCAAACTCAAGTTCTATCCTCCTCACATCTACATAGGACTTTTTGTGACTTTAAGAAGTTTTCAACCTTTCCTTTATAAGTTGAACATTCTCTATAGCCTCATGGATTGAATCTGGTCTACCACCATAACTTCACCAACTTCGAACCAACCAATAGGAGATCTACACCTCTGCCCATAAAGAACCTCAAACAGAGCCATTTGAATGATAGAATGGTAGTTGTGGTTATATTCAAACTCAATGAGAGGCAAATGATCATCCCAACTGCCTTAAAATCAATCACACATGCTCTCAACATATCCTCCAGAGTAGGAATGGTCCACTCCGCCTGACCATCTGTTTGAAGGTGAAATGATGTGGTAAGGTTGACCTGAATACCAAGTCCCTTCTGAAACGATCTCCAAAACTGGGAGATAAACTGAGTATCTCTATCTGATATAATGGACAAGAGTACTCCATGCAACTGAACTAACACATGAACATACAGTTTTAGCATTATCCTCCACTAAATTAGTAGTTTTTACTTGTATAAAATGAGCTACTTTAGTCAACCTGTCTATAACAACCCAAATAGAGTCATACTATTGACGAGTATGAGGAAATCCCATAATGAAGTCCATATTGATTTCCTTCCACTTCCAATGATGGATACTAATGTCTTGGAGAACACCTCCAAGTCTTTGATGTTCCACTTTCACCTGTTGACAGTTCGAACACTTGGCCGCAAACTCTGCTATGTCATTCTTCATATCATTCCACCAATAGACTTCCTGTAGGTCATGGTACATCTTGGTGACACCTAGATGTATAGAATATCTGGAACCATGAGCCTCATGCAATATCCGTTCCCTCAAGTTATCAACTCCCGATACACAAAAATGACCCTGATATTTAAGCACACCATCTCCCCCTTAGGAGAAGACCTCCACTTTTTGATTCTGAATGGATTCCTTCAGCTTTACCAAAATAGGATACTCATCTTGTCTAGATTTGACCTCGGTAACCAAGGAAGATTCTGACTTATCTTATCAATGACACCACCATCCGTCGAGTCAACAGGACAAACTCCTAGTGATGCAAGTCGATGCACATCCTTCACTAACTCTTTCCTCTCCTCATCCACATGGGTCACACTCTCCATAACAAGCCTGATAAGAGCATCTGCCACCACATTTTCTTTGCCCAGATGATAAAAGACGCTCATATCATAATCTTTTAAAATCTCCAACCACCTCCTTTGACGTAGATTCATATCCTTTTGGGTAAACACGTTGTAATACCCCGAAAATTCCTAATATTAGACCTGAGGTCAAAAATGAAAGTTGGCTGAAAACTCAAAAAAATGTGCAAGACGAATGACTCGTGGAGAGTGAAGTCTGGTGGCAGTGGGAGTAAAGGGTGATGTAATGACTCGTTGTTGGGAACAACGAGTTGTTGTTGGTATTTGTGGTGAGTACTAGACTTTGGTTTTTGGGGATGTAATGGGTCGTCTCACGAGCCGTTGTGGGATGTAACAACCCATGGTCACTAGTCATTATTTGGGTTATTAAATTTCTAGTGGACCTAACGGAAGGAGACCACAACTCATTGGAGGAAACAACAGGTCGTGGTGAAGCTTGTTTGAGGGGACGATCAGGTTCTCCAGGAGACAAACAATGGTCGATCCAACGACCCATTGGAGGTCATGACGACTCATCCTATTGAGTCGTGGGTTGAATCCAGGATCAGGTTTTGGGCAGTGCTTATGATGGATCGTACCATGAGCCATGGTATCCTCCAACGACTCATTGGTATATCTGTTTGATCAACTAGTGCAGATTTTTCAGGGTATTTTATTAAGGATATTTTCATCATTCCTATACTCTAGGGCCCTAAACCACGTCATTTTGTGATATTTTTTGGGTATATTAATTTAGGTTAACTCCCCATAACCTGTTGATTCTCACAGTGAAAAGTTAGGAAGAATTAAGAGTGATCAAGCTAGTTCTCAAGCTCTTCTTCATCAATTCTCTCTTGGGCTTTCAAAGAGTGTTGAAATTTGATCTTACCAAGGTATGTAGTGTTATGAATGGGTGTTTTCATTCACACCCATGCCCAATCTCTCCTAATTTATGAAATTTGATCAAAAATATTATGGGGTTTTAACTTGAATTTTGTGGAATTTTATTGATTTACTAATGGGTTATTATAATTCGAGATTTTCATCATGTTTTATGAATTTTGATCAGATTTACAATTATTTTGATTATAAAATTTATTTATTTTGATCTCTACTAAATTTAGCGTAATTATGTATGATCAATGATGAATCGACATATGATATTTACTTCAATTATTGATATTTACAAACCCATCATGATTTATGATTTGAATTATGGGTTTACTAAAATACCCATCATGATTTGATTATTTGGAAGGTATATGTGTGATATACAAGTATGCATGAAACCTATGATTTATAAATTATGTTTTGACCGATTCATGGGCCTTATTTCATGGCTAGTTTACAAATTTGCAAGTATGTTTATGATTATCATGATTTAACTAGTCCATGAATTCATGCATATTGTACTATGAGCACTATATATGTTTTGAGAGTAGTATTGAACATCGAGTAGGTACGAGTCATAGGTTCGGCCCCGAATATCATAAACTACGTGCCACCGTAGGATATGTTGGGACCTCCCTTTTGACTATCCCCTGGCCCAAATGGCTCTTTTTCATGGTGCTATCACGCCCTTCATGGTTTTACCCTTGACAAGGCACGAACGACTTCCCTACTAGGTTTTCAAGTCAGGCTCAATGTGGTCACATGGGGTATGTAAGTTAGGAGAATCTCCCACTGTTACACATGATTTATGCATGTTTATGATTATGTATATTGTCTCAAGTCATGTTAAATAAAGCTTTTCTCTTATGGCTATGACTACGAGTGTATTACAAATGTTTTGAAAACCTTGAGCCTTTGTTATGTTACGATATTTATGAAATGATCATGATGTTCTACTCTTATGATCATTTATGAGATTTATATATTTTAAATGTCTGTTTTACTTACCTTGCATACTCAGTACATTCCATGTACTAACCACATACTTTCTATGCTGTATCGTTTCATTATACAGTACCCGACTCTTAGGCTTATCTCCATCATTATCCTATCTCAGAGTTAGTTATCAGCCTTTTTGGTGAATCCTCATGTTTCGAGGGACATATGTTCAGTCTATGTTGTTCTTTAGTTTTAGTTTTGTCGGGTTAGCTGGGGATGTTGTCCAATCAACCCATCATATGAGATAGAGGCTTTCAGACCGTATGTAGTACTCAGCTGATGTGTATTTCTAAGTATTTTCCGAATGTTATGCTATGCTATGTTACGTTTATGTTTTCGCTATGTCGCATGTTTAGTATTCCGCCTTAAGTGATATGAAGTTAGAGGTATGCTTATGCCATGGGCCAACTGGGACCTCTAGGGTTCCTTGTCCCGTGTTATGATCTGGGTCTATGATTGGGTCGTGACAAACTTGGTATTAGAGTAATGGGTTTGAAGTGTCCTAGGGTGTCTGAAAGCTGCATTAAGTAGAGTCTTTTTCATAGGAGTGAAGCGCACCACACTTATGATGAAAAGGCTACCTGACATTTAGGACATGTTTCCTTCTTTCATGATTTATTTCATGCGATGAAAAGTCTTTCTATCCTTCTAATTCGTGTTATATTCGATTGCAGAATCATGGCTCCTCGAAGAATGAATGGAAGAAGGAATGAAAATGGTGATGGCCACGAGAATGGAAATGGACACGGGCATCATCAAGCTTCACCAGTTCAGGATCCCCAGGCAGTAGAGCCAGTTTCCCACGCTGAGTTTTGGGCAGCTATCCAAATGTTGGTGCATGCCTTAACCGCTCACGTCAACAAGCAGGTTGTTGCATATATTCCACTGAACAGTAATGTGGCGGCAGATCAGGTTAGAGATTTCTTGAGGATGAACCCGCCAGAGTTCCTTGGGTCCAAGGTAGATGAGGATCCGCATGAATTCATCAAAGAGATCCTAAAGATGACAAAGGTTATGAGGGTGACAAATGAAGAGTGTTGATTTTGCCTCCTATCAACTAAAAAGGGTGGCGCATATATTGTTCAAGCAGAGGAGAGATGCTAAGGTAGTGAGTGCAGGCCCTATAGGTTGGGAAGAGTTGCACGCGTTATTCTTGGATCGATTCTTCCTTGCGAGATAAGGGAACTGAGGACGGCCAAGTTTATAAAGCTGAAGCAGGGTGATATGTCAGTTCAGGAGTACGCTTTGGAGTTCACCCATTTATCCAAGTATGCACCAGAGTTGGTGGCAGACCGGAGGGCTCGAGTGATCCGATTTGTGCATGGAATGGCGGACTACCTGGATAAGGATTGTAGGATCCATGTTCCATCAAGTTATACATTTTCCCCGCATAGTGTTGCATGCTCAGCGGATGGAGTTAGTGTATCGGAGACAGAGAGAGGCCAAGAGGGCTAGTATAGACAATTATGGGACTTCTCACGCCAGATTGGGGGTGGACAATGTCCGCAATCTCAGAAAAGGTCTATTGCTCCAACACCATCATCCTCTAGTACACCATTTAGATCACGAAGGGATCGGAGGAGCAGGGCTACAGATTCGAGAGGCCAGGGTGGCATGCAGATAGAGCGCACTTTCCCAACTTGTGTGGGGTGCTGCAAGAACCACCTAGGGAAGTGCCTAGTTGGCATAGATGGTTGCTTCAATTTTGGAAACCCAGACACCGACTCAAGGATTGCCCTTCAACCAAATCAGGGGGTAGCGGAGCCCTTATACCAGCAGCTGGTTCAGCCGCTCTAGCAGTATGTCCCCCTTATCAAGGTGCCTCGACTAGTTCAGCCAGCGCTCAGAGCCAGAACAGGTTCTATGCTTTAGCATCCCGCCAGGAGCAGGAGGTCTTCCCGGATGTGGTCACTGGTATGTTGCGAGTTTTCCAAATTCATGATTATGCTTTGTTAGATCCGGGGGCTACCATAAATTTGTGACTACTTATAGTGCTAATAGATTTAGAGTTAGTCAAAAGACTCTGTCAGAATCATTTTCAGTTTCTACTCCTATTAGTGAGTCGGTGGTAGCCAAGCGGGTGTATAGAGGATGCCCAATCACTATATTGCATAAAGTGACCTCCACAGTCCTTGTAGAGTTATCCATGACTTACTTTGATATTATTCTTGGCATGGATTGGTTGTATGTGTGTTATGCTTCTGTTAATTGTATAACCCGTGCAGTTGAGTTTCATTTTGCGGGTGAGTCAGTCTTGGAGTGGAAGGGTAGTTCGGCTGTACCTGTAGGTCATTTCATTTCATATCTTAAGGCCAAAAAGATGATCTCCGAGGGTTGTATGTATAATATAGCTAGGGTTAAGGATGTTGAGTCCGAAACCCCAACTATCCAGTCAGTTCCGGTAGTGCGCGAGTACCCATAAGTGTTTCCTAATGATTTATTAGGTGTTCCTCCTGAGAGAGATTGATTTTGGTATTGACCTTCTACCCCACACGCAGCCTATATTCTATCCCTCCTTACAGGATGGCTCCAGCTGAGCTAAAAGAGTTTAAGGATCAGTTGAAGGACCCATTAGATAAGGGTTTCATTAGACCGAGAAAGTCCCCATGGGGTGCACTAGTCTTATTTGTCCGAAAGAAGGATGGTTCTCTCTGGATGCGCATTGACTATCGGCAACTAAACAAAGTCACCATCAAGAACAGGTATCCTCTACCCAGGATTGATGATTTATTTGACCAGCTCCAGGGTGCCAAGTATTTCTCAAAGATAGATCTCAGGTCTGGGTATCATCAACTCAGGGTTCGGGAGTGCGATATCCCAAAGACAGCCTTCGGGACACAGTATGGTCATTATGAGTTTGTAGTTATGTCTTTTGGAATAATTAATGCTCCTGCAACTTTTATGGATCTGATGAACAGGGTGTTCAAGCCATATCTGGACATGTTCGTTATCGTGTTCATTGATGACATCCTTATATACTCTCGGAGCAAGGAGGAGCATGCCACTCATTTCAGAATAGTTCTTCATACTCTCAACGATCGTCAATTATATGCCATGTTCAGCAAGTGCGAGTTTTGGTTGAACTCCATAGCATTTTTATGCCATGTGATCTCAAGTGAAGGCATCAAGGTAGATTCTTAGAAAATGGAGGCGGTGAGGAATTGGCCTAGACCGGTGAATCCTTCAGATATTCGGAGTTTCTTTGGTTTAGATTGCTACTATCAGAGGTTTGTTGAAGGTTTCTCATCAATTGCGACACAATTGACCAAATTGACCTAGAAGAAAGTGAAGCTCCAATGGTCGGAGGCTTGTGAGAAGAGCTTCAAGGAGTTGAAGACTCGACTTACTACCGCACCAGTGTTGACCCTACCTGAGGGTACTGATGGTTTCTTTGGAGTATTGCGATGCTTCAAGAATCGGACTCGGGTGTGTATTGATGCAGTGTGGGAAGGTGATAGCATATGCCTCTAGATAGTTAAAAGTCCATGAGAGAAGTTACCCGATCCATGATCTTGAATTGGCCGCGGTGGTGTTCGCATTGAAGATATGGAAACATTACTTTTATGGAGTCCATGTGGATGTGTTTATGGACCACAAGAGCTTAGAATATGTGTTTACGCAGAAAGATCTCAATCTACCGCAAAGAAGGTGGTTGGAGCTACTCAAGGACTATGATTTGAGTGTCCTTTACCATCTGGGTAAGGCTAATGTGGTAACGGACGCACTTAGTAGACTTTCTATGGAGAGTGTGCTCCATGTGGATGAGGGGAAGAAGGAGCTGGTGAAAGATGTACATCGACTCACAAGGTTGGGAGTTAGGGTGGTCGACTCGACTGATGGTGGTGTTGTTATCCAGAACGGATCAGCATCGTCCTTGGTGGCTGATGTGAAATCTAGACAAGATGAGGATTTAATTTTGGTAAAATTAAAGGAAGTCGTTCGAAGTAAGAAGGTGGAGGTCTTCTCCCAAGGGGGAGATGGTGCATTTTGGTAGAAGGGTCTCTTTTGTATTCAAGATGTTGATGATTTGAGAAGCCAGATGTTGCATACGGCTAATGGATCTAGATACTCTATCCATTCGGGTGCCACTAAGATGTATCGTGATTTACTGTAAATCTATTGGTGGAATAGCATGAAGAAGGATATTGCAGAATTGGTAGCCAAGTGCCCGAACTATCACCAAGTAAAGGTTGAGCATCAAAGGATGGGAGGCGTACTTCAGGATATCAGAATTCCTACTTGGAAGTGGGAAGAAATTAACATGGATTTCATCATAAGCTTACCTCGTACTCGCCGACAGTACGACTCCATTTGGGTGGTGGTAGATAGGTTGATCAAGGCTGCTCATTTTCTACCGGTCAAAACCACAGATTTAGCGGAGGATTATGCCAAGCTATATATCCGAGAGGTAGTCCAATTGCATGGAGTTCCCTTATCCATCATTTCAGACAGAGGTACTCAATTTACCTCTCAGTTTTGGAGGTCATTCCAAAAAAGGCTTGGGACTCAGATTAAACTCAGCACAACATTTCACCTGCAAATGGATGACCAAGAGGAGCGAACAATTTAGAATCTCGAAGTCATGTAGAGAGCATGCGTGATGGACTTTAAAGGTACTTGGGATGATCACTTTTCCCTAATCGAGTTTACTTATAATAATAGCTATCACTCTAGCGTACAAATAGCATTGTTTGAGGCTCTTTACGGGGGGAGATGTAGATCGCCAATCGGATGGTTTGAGGTTGGTGAGGCTGCAATGATAAGGCCAGATTCGGTTCATAAGGCAATATGGAAGGTTCAGTTGATAAGGGACAGCTTGAATACTGCCTAGAGTCTTCAAAAGTCCTACACTGATGTTAGGATGAGAGAACATAAGTTCGAGGTGGATGACTAGGTGTTGTTGAAGGTATTTCCCATGAAGGGAGTGATGCGGTTTGGAAAGAAAGGAAAACTTAGTCCCTGTTATATTGGCCCCTACCGGATTGTGAAAAGAGTTGACAAGGTGGCATATGAATTGGAGTTGCCCTCAGAGTTATCTTTTGTGCATCCTGTGTTTCATATATCGCTCTTCAAGAAGTGTTTGGGTGATCCAGCCCTAGTTGTCCCTGTGGACAGTGTTGGAGTAAAAGATAGCCTTAGCTATAAGTAGGTTCCGGTGGAAATATTGGATCGCTAGGTTCAGAGGCTAAGGAATAAGGAAGTAGCTTCAGTTAAATGTTATGGAGGAATCAGTATGTTGAAGGAGCTATGTGGGATGTCGAAGCAGATATGATGGCTAGATACCCACATTTATTCTCTACCGGTTCAATTCCAACTTGAGGCATTAATTTTGCCCTAAAACTCTATTTAGTTTTCATGTTCAGTTCATGTGTTAAAGTTTCTTTTATGTATATGGATTTGTATGTGAATCATGAAATCAGATTAGCTATGTGATTTGACTCGAATATAATCATCCCGTTAGTTTTCGCTTTAAATGATCAATATTTGGGTGTAATGATTTCATGTCTTTGTTTTTCTACTTGTTTCCAACATTCGAGGACGAATGTTCCCAAGAGGAGATATTGTAATACCCCGAAAATGCCTAACATTAGACTCAATGTCAAAAATGGAAGTTGGCTGAAAACTAGAAATAATTGTATAGGAGGGACGACCCAACGAATCGTTGGTCCAACCAATGACCCGTTGGATCCATTCGTAGGAAGTGAAGTCTGGTGGAAGTGGGAGTAATGGGTGATGTAACGACTCATTGTTAGGAACGAGTCGTTGTTGGTAATCTTTGTGAGTACTGGATTTTGCCAGTTGGGGATGTAATGGGTCGTCCCACGACCCATGGTCACTAGTCATTATATGGGTTGTTAAATTTCCAGTGGGCCTAACAGAAGGAGACCACAACTCGTTGGAGGAAACAACGAGTCGTGGTGAGGCTCGTTGTGAAGGGAAGATCAGGTTCTCCAAGAGACAAACAACGGTCGATCTAATGACCCATTGGAGGTTGTGATGACTCATCCTATTGAGTCGTGGGTTGAATCAAAGATCAGATTTTGGGCAATGCTTATGACGGATCTGTTACACCCCGTAAGATTCCTGGCACTTAGATGGCCTATTCGCGCATTGGTTAAGAATATTTGAAAGCCATACATACTAGAAAAAGGCCCGGGAAAAGATCGGAAGTGAAACCTGTCGAACCATCACGGAAGGAGCCGGGGCAGAGACCCTCCGTGATGGCACCGTGTCACGGAGACGGGGCCACCGCGTTGGCTCCGTGACACGTTGGGCCTGTCCAGGCCCAAGTATATAAAGCCCCACTTCAGTTTTAAGTGTTCATTCATCTTATAATTTCCAGAAACCTCGCGTGAGAACAGAGAGAGAGCGAAGGAGATAATATAATATCGTCCGATTACGCTGCCAAACGTAGTTCAAATCTAAATTAACCTCAGGTACCGAGGTATTTAGCAGCAGGGAGCATTCCTACG
>JACEIK010001538.1:113146-125401 GCA_018107945.1 Datura stramonium | reverse complement strand
CTAGTTTTTGGAATGTGCATTGCACGTGTTTTCCATCTTAACTAGTACAAATATTTTTAATTGGTATTGCAATAATCTAAATTTTCATTAAGGGTTATTTTGTAATTTAAGCTTAAAAATAAATAAAGGAGTTAAGGATAAAAATAAATAAAAAAATAAAAAAATAAAAAAGAAGCAGATGTTTTAAAATAATAGACCTTGGCACGCTGCTCAGTCTAGAAACATAGTCGACAAAAGCAGAAAGAAAGAAAGTCAGTAGAAGAAAGGAAAGAAAGGGAGAAAAAGAGAGGAAAAGAGAAGAGAAAGATAGAAATTTTCTACCCAAATCATCAAGGTAATGATCCTAATCTTTTGCTTGAGTTTATTACATGGTTATAAGAAAGATTTTAGGGTACAAACATGGGAAAATTTTGAATAATTGAGAAAGTTTATCCCTAAGGTTCTTCAACCCAAATCATCAATTTGAAAGGGCAAATGTTATCAAAATTTGATTTTGATTAATGTTCTGAAATTCTCTCGTCGAGGAGAATCTGTTAGTGGTTATAGTTTGAGAATTTTACCCCGTTGACTAAAGTTGACTTTTTCGATCAAACCTTGAACCGCGAATTTGACTTTCTTTAAAAATTAAGGAAATGCCTAGAGAAGTATTTTTGACCATTCTAAACCTATTTTTGTGTAGTTTGAGGTGATTCGTTGACCCCCAAGAGCATAACTCCGAATTATTAAAAAGTGTGCTTGAGCTGTGAATTCGAGGTAAGTGAGATTTGAAGCTTTGAGTGCTTGCTTTTCAAATCTATTTTTAAAATGTATTTTTTCTGCCTAGTTGCCACGACCCGAGTGTATACCTTGGACGAGACATGGTACTTGGAGTCACAAGTAACCCCAAGCCAACCCATGGTCTATCATAATACTGGTAAACTGAGTAAACATAAGCGGAAACTTTAAATAAATAAGATCATTTAAGAAAAACTGATTTGACATAGTCCATACATCTGAAAAACTATATAGAATATTGGAGTCTATGTATGAAAGCCAACTATTAAATGATGAGTTGCTGGGACAAGCCCCCAGCTAACTCTAAAGTCTAACTAAAAGTAAGTAATTGAAAATAAATATCATCCTCGAAAGATTAAGACTCACCAATACTGTTGTTGGTATCATCTGAGGAAAACTACTGACGATTCTGGGACTGAGAACCTGCGCCTGTATCATAATACAATACATCATAGAAGGTACGCGTTAGTACTTTGAATGTACTGAGTAAGTGAGAGATATAATAAGTATTAAAGAACAAGAAATTGAATTGTAGTGATATGTAATGACTAGCTGAAATACTAAAAACTGATACAACTGAAGTATAACCGATATGGTCAAATGGGACCCTGACTGATGGTCATAGACATGTCCTGGATATGAGATACTGATCTGAGCTAAACTAAAACTGTACTGACTAATGGGAGAGTCTATAACCGACATATAACCACGTGAGCTAAATGTGGAGTTCGATGTATACTCCCCATCAATAGGACCCAATATACCTTGCAGGGTATAAAGGCATGAAGTGGGTGATCATATATCTGGGGCCATTGGGCCAATAAAGTAACCTATGCTGGCAACGTAGTTTTGGGAACCTGGGTACGCTCGAACCCCGATCTACTCGGTGCTAAGTCCTACTCCCACTGGATAGTCCCAATATGACTACTAAGTTAATAGCTCGAAACTGGGGTCCAAGACTAAATCAAGGATACTTATCTGGAAGTACCCTGAGAGTCTTATCGAACCGGATTTTGTAACTGATGTTCTAAGACTAGACAAAGCTGCTTATCTGGAAGCGTCATAACCGTCTAAAGAACAAACTAAAGATAAAGCTGGTGGTTCTAAGACTGGTTAGAGTTTCTTATATGAAAGCGTTGTAACCATCTGTAAAACTAATTGGTAACAGATAACTGAAAACTGATAACTGATATATGATAACTGGGAAGCATTACTGACACCTCAAGAACTAACTATAGTCAAACTGATCAACTAAAATTTCTGAATATACTGAAGGTACTAACACTTTGACTGAGACTGTACTAGCATGCAACTGTTTGAAAATTCATAAGATAATAATAACATGGGAATTTCACTATTGACAGAGTCAAGCAACATTTATAAATAACCAACATGCAATACCTGGACATGTTCATGATCATGTTCATAGATGACATTCACATATACTCTCGGAGCGAAGAGGGGCATGCCGCTCATTTGAGGGTGCGGTGCTATAGACTCTTAAGGATCACTAGTTGTATGCTAAATTCAGCAAGTGTGAGTTTTGGTTTAACTCAGTAGCATTTTCGGGTCATGTGGTGTCAAGTGAGGGTGTACAGGTAGACTTTCAAAAAATAGAAGCTATGAAGAATTGGCCTAGACCAGTTAGTCCTTTGGATATCAAGAGTTTCTTGGGTTTAGCTGGTTACTACCAGAGGTTTGTACAAGGGTTTTCATCCATTGCGACATCATTCACTAAGTTGACCCAAAAGAAAGTGAAGTTTCAATGGTCGGAGGCCTATCCGCGGTCGTTGCAACATCANCCAGAGGTTTGTACAAGGGTTTTCATCCATTGCGACATCATTCACTAAGTTGACCCAAAAGAAAGTGAAGTTTCAATGGTCGGAGGCCTATGGGAAGAGATTCCAAGAGTTGAAGACTCGACTCACCTCAACACCAGTGTTGACTCTACCTAAGGGTACCGATGAGTTTGTGGTATATTGTGATGCCTCGAGAATCGGGCTTGGTTAGTAATGCAGCACGGTAAGGTTATAACTTATGCTTCTAGGAAACTAAAAGTCCATGGAAAGAACTATCCGACTCATGACCTCGAGTTGGCAGCGATAGTATTTGCCTTGAAGATTTGGAGACACTATCTGTACGGGATCCATTGTCACGCCCCAAGTTTACACCCTGGACGGGATACGGTACTTGGAGTCACAAGTAACCCCAAGTCAACCACTGATCTATCATACACTAGCATTCTAAGTAACATATAAATATATACAGTGGAAGTTTAAAGAAAAAATATAAAAATTAGAGAGAATAAAGTTGGTTCATAATATTTGAAAATATTTGAGCAAAGCTACAAGTCTGAAAAACTAAATTTGTGTCTGAAAGCCACTACAACTGATGAGTTACTGGGACAAGCCCCCAGCTAACTCCAAATTAAATAAAAGGAAAGTAAATGTAACTGAATTAAATAATCTCCGTCCTTGAAGAATGAGGACTCACCAACTAGGACAGCTGAAGTCTTCGGAGAGCAATCGGCGAGCGAGGCTGAGACTGAGATCCTGCATCTGTATCATAAAATGATACAACATAAAAGTATGCGTCAGTACTTTGAACGTAATGAGTAAGTAGGAGAAACCTAACACAATGGAATAAAAGTGTTGAACTGAAAGGACATGCAATGACCAACTAAAGCTACTAAACTGAATAACTGAAATAGCTGAGATGGTCTAAAAGACCCTGTCTAATGGTCAAGAACATGCCCTATTTCTGAGATACTGAACTAAACTAATCTGAAACTGAACTAAGCTGACTAGTGGGAGAGTCTATAACTAACATATAACCATGTGAGATAGACGTGGAGTCCGATGTATACACCCCATCGATAGGACCCAATATACCTTGCCAGGGTATAAAGGCATGAACTGGGTGATCACAAGAGTCTAGGGCCATTAGGCCAATAAAATTGAAACCTATAATGGAAATGTAGTTTTGGGAACCTGGGTGCGCTGGAACCCCGATCCGCTCGATGCTAAGTCCTAATCTCACTGGATAGTCCTAGATTGATTACTAAGCTGACAGCTCGAAACTGGGGCCCAAGACTAGTCATGGATATATATCTAAAAGAACCCTAAGAGTTTTATCAGACCAAATTTTGGAACTGGGTTCTAAGACTGGTTAGAGATGCTTATCTAGAAGTGTCGTAATCGTCTAAAGAACTAACTGTAATCTGAAGTTGGGGTCTTAAGTCTAGTCAGAGATGTTGGTCTAAAGTGTCATGACCGCCTAGTGGACCACTAAAAACTAAGTTCTTAATATGATTATTATAAATGGGAGGTACTACTAGCACCTCAGAAATTTCTACAGTCAAACTAATCAGTTGATATTTCTGACTGACACTGAGAATTCTAACATTCTGGCTAAAACTGAACTGATAATAATCTAATTTAGTTTGCTACTAACAACGTGAGAGTCCGCAACATTTATAAAATCAAGCAAAATTTTGATATTCAAACACTATTGCAAAATTCAAGATTTTCTAATTCAAGAAATAGGGCTAAATTTCACTTCACAAGGATAAACATCATTTTAGTCACAAACTAGTGGAAAATATCTATAACTAACATGAAATAACATTCCATATGGATTAGACGAAGTATGACTAAAATTTCTTAACATTCGATAATTGCAGGGCTAGAACTGATAGAGAAAAGTAGGGAGGAATTTGGGGTCACAAGGGAAGAATTATTCCCTTGTTGAATTCCCACATACCTGGTGAAGAACCCAAAGAATTTTCTTGAGAAATTGAGAAGGAATAGATTGCCCTAGTTCTTCCTCTGAATGTTCTTGAGGGAAACTCTTCGATGTTTTCTAAGAGTATGAATAGAGAGGATCAGGAAAGAAACCATTTAACCCCTCTAATAATCTAAGAATATGCTTTAAAAAAAGGTTTAGGGTCTAGGAGGTTAGAAAATTACTGAAACACCATTAGTAAATTCATAAGAAAACTGACTATCTGTCTCCTCCACGAGGGACCTAACGACTTTTCACTTCAGGCCACGACTCGTGGGATCATCTGTCAAGTGCACTGACCCAATTTCACATAAATTTCATCTGGCTGACCATGACCCATCCCATGAATTATTGTAACTGACCACGACTCATGGGGTTCTTCCGTTAGGTGTATTGCCTTACTTCTCCCCGGCCTTAAATTTGCCCTTGACCACGGGTCATATCACAACTCGTGGGGTTGACCACGATTCTTGGTCACCCTCGTGGTCACCTCATTTTTTTTCAAATTTTCAACTAAGTCTCCAGTTCTCAACACGAGTCACTTAACGACTCGTGGTCACCTCTCAGGGGTCACAGAATGACTCGTTCTATGACCTGGTGTAGATTTTCCAGTTTTCCTTATTTTAAGTCCCGCATCTAGTCTTTGAGTTTCTGGGGCATTACATCCATGTGGATGTTTTTACAGACCACAAAATCCTACAGTAGGTGTTTACCCAAAAGGATCTAAATCTACTTCAGAAATGATGGTTGGAGCTTCTTAAAGATTATGATATGAGTGTCCTTTATCATTCGAGAAAGACTAATGTGGTGGAAGATGCTCTTATCAAGCTTTCTATAGAGCTGGTGAAGGATATGCATCGGGTTGCACGACTAGGAGTTCATCTTATTGACTCGAAATATGGTGGTGTCATTGTTCAGAATGGATCAGAATCTTCCTTGGTGACCAAAGTCAATGCTAGGCAAGACGAGGATCCTATCTTGCTAAAGTTGAAGAAAGCTTTTCAGAATCAGAAGGTAGAGGTCTTCTCCCAAGGGGGATATGGTGTGCTTCTATATCAGGGTCATCTGTGTGTTTTGGGTATTGATGATTTGAGAGATCGAATGTTGCATGAGGCTCATGGTTCCAGATATTCTATACGCCCAGGTTCCACCAAGATGTACCGTGAGCTATAAGAAGTTTATTGGTGGAATGACATGAAGAAGGACATAGTAGAGTTTGTGGCTAAGTGTCCGAATTGTCAATAGGTGAAAGTTGAGCATCAAAGAACTAGAGGTGTGCTTCAAGAAATTAATGTTCCTACTTAGAAGTGGGTGGAAATCAATATGGACTTCATTACGGGGTTGTCTCGTACTCATCGATAGTATGACTCTATTTGAGTTGTTGTAGACAAGTTGACTAAAGAAACTTATTTTTTACCAGTCAAAACTACCGATTCAGCAGAGGATTATGCCAAATTGTTCATTCGGGAGTTAGTTTGGTTGCATGGAGTGCCTGTGTCCATTATATCGGATAGAGGTACTCAGTTTACCTCCTAGTTTTGGAGATAGTTTCAGAAGGGACTTGGTACTCAGGTCAAGCTTAGCACAACTTTTCACCCGAAAATAGATGGTCAGGCTGAATGGACCATTCAGGCTCTTGAGGATATGTTGAGAGCGTGTGTGATTGATTTCAAAGGTATTTGGGATGACCATTTACCTCTCATTGAGTTTTCATATAACAACAACTACCATTCCAACATTCAGATGGCTCCATTTGAGGTTCTTTATAGGCAGAGGTGTAGATCACCTATAGGTTGGTTCGAGGTCAGTGAATCTATTTTGATAGGACTAGATTCGGTTCATGAGGCTATTGAGAACGTTCAGCTCAGAATCGCCAAAATTTCTATGTGGATGTGAGGAGGAGAGGGCTTGAGTTCAAAATTGATGATTAGGTGTTTTTGAAGGTGTCTCCCATCATAGTCCCCTTTATGATGGCCCGTACCGGATTGTGAGACATGTTGGAAAGGTGGCTTATAAGTTGGAGTTGCCCTCAGAAATGGCTTCAGTACATCCAGTTTTCTATGTGTCGCTTTTAAAGAAGTTCATGGGTGATCAGGCTTTGGTTGTCCTGGTGGAGAGCGTAGTTGTGAAGGATAGCCTCAGCTACAAAGAGGTTCCGGTTGAAATACTTGATCGTCAGGTTCAGAATCTAAGAAACAAGGAAGTAGTTTTAGTAAAGGTTTTGTGGCAGAACCAACATATTAAGGGAGTTATGTGGGAAGCCGAGGCAGATATGATGGCTAAATACCTGCATCTATTCCCTTCCGGCTTAGTTTCAGCATGAGGTATCAGTTTCCTCCCTAGTACTCTATTCAGTTTCATGTTCAGTTCATGTGTTTTGGTTTCTTTCATGCCAATGCATGTACGTGTGATTCATGAATTTAGTTCAGTCATGTAATTCAGTCTGGAGCCAGTCACTCCATTAGTTTTCAACTTTAAATGTTTAGTATTTGGTATGACAGTTGCTTTCCTCAGCTTTTCAGTATGTTTATCCACATTCGAGGATGAATATTTCCAAGAAGAAGATATTTAATACCCCGAAAACCCTAAGATCAGACCCAAGAGTTCAAACGAAGAAAACAGACATTTAGCACTAGGTCATAGAACGAGTCGTCCAGTGACCCGTGAGGTACTTCATGAGTCGTTAAGTGACTCGTGAAGTGAAAGGGGGTGTTGGAAAGAATTTTGGTCTGGGGGTTGACCATGCGAGAAGCCACAACTCATCATCAGGGCAACGAGTCGTAGAGTTGGTCGTGATCAGGAGTTTGGCATGAAAGGTAAATTTTTGGCAGTGTTTATCTCGACTTGTCACCATGATTCATTAGGTACAGCACAAGTGGTGTCCCTCGTGGTGACTGGCAGAGTGAAGGTTCCAGTGTTGGCAACGGGAGCAATTGATGAGTTGTCCCCTCAGGTAACGAATCGTCCAGTCCCTCATTGGGACTGGCAGTGTAATTTTTTCTGCGAATTTATTAAGGGTTTTTTCATAATTCCTAATCTTCTAAGACCTAAACTACGTCGTTTTAAACTCAGATAGGTGTGTTTTAAGAGGGTTTAACCCATTCTAAATAAATCCCTCTCCATGCATGCAAGACTACAAGTTCCTACGGGTTATCAAACCTAGAATTCATCAAGTTCTTCCCTAACTCCTTTAGGCATTCAAGAAGGGTGTGCAATCAAAAGTACCCAGGTATGTAGGGTTATGAATGAGAGTATTCCTTCATTCCCATGCCCAAATCCTTTTTTAAATTTATGAAATTCTTAGTTGATGAATTTATGGGGTTTTAACCCATCTTGTAAAATTCTCTAAGCATCTATCATGGGTAAGTTCTATTCATGTTTCTAATGTAGAATTCAGATTCATGGGCATGTTTTATAATATTTTCAATTACAATTCATGTTTTTCAAAGTCTTACAATTATAATACCCAATTATGAAAGTTCATAAAAGGTTGAAATTATGATCTATGTTTCTAAGTATGATGAGATGTATATGATGAAAGTATTATTTTGAATTACCCATGTTTATATCAATGATGTTTACTATCTCAAAGCATGTATAAATTTGGGAAAGCTCATATGATCAAGTATGTTTCATGATTTACTTCAATTTCATGTTCTTAGCTTACCACATGGTTTTGGAGTCTAGACTCCCACTTTTCATCTTGTGGTATGGTTTGAGCCAAGGCTCCTCATGATATATTTTTAGATTATGCATGTATTATTATGATTCAGCTTCGTCGCAAGACGATGGTTCAGCTTCATTGAAAAATGATGGAGAAAATATGCATATTTTTTAGAGTAGGTCCTATCACCGAGTAGGCTAAGGGTTCAGTCAACCTTGTGCCTCAGAACTATGTGCCGACGTAAGTATGTTCAGATTATTTGGGACCTCCCTTGTGAGCTTGCCGTGCCCCCAATGGGTCTTCAGCTTGATATCGATATTATGGTAACCCCCTTGGCCCCGAAAAGGCTTTGAACAGCTCTCCCCACTTTAGTGTAATAGTCGGGACCACGTAAGCTCTATCATGGTAATGTCAGTTATATGACGAGTCTCCCATTGTTCCTCATAATTTCAGTTATGCATATTCATCAGTCATGATATTATGTTTTCAGCAGGTTTGACCCATTGTTTAGTTTTACTTATGATTATCAGTTTCAGCTTTGATTCATTCGATTCGGTTATGATATTCAGTTATGTTTAAATCATATTTTTAGATAATAGCATGCAAGCCTTACTCTCATAATCTTATGATGAATTGTTTTGTGATATGCATGATTTATGATCTTACTTACTTAGGGATTTTACTTACTTTGCATACTCGGTACATTCCACGCACTGACCGCATACTCTATGCTGTATCATTTCATGATACAGGATCAGACATTCAGGTTTAGTCCCGCCGTTAGCCAGATCCTTAGAGTTAGCATCTCTCAGTCAGTTGGTGAGTCCTCATCTTGCGAGGACCTTTTTATCAGCTTGCGTTCAGTAATTTTAGTTTCAGTATTTAGTGAGTTAGTTGAGCTGTTGTCCCATCAACTCGTCAGTATGTAGAGGCTTATCAGACATAGTATATTTATTTTCAGTTTTAGATCAATGTTATGTATTTAGATATTCAGATGTTATTAGATTTTCAGACTTCCGCTATCTAATATATTAAACTTTCGTATTATTATTGTGAGCTTTAGATGTCATGTTCATGCCATGGGTCGACTTGGAGCCTCTCAGGTTTCTTTGTCCCGTGTCTCAATTCGGGCCTATATTCCGGTTGTGACAATTCCATGGGCTGTAATTCCCAAACCTAGCATAGCTTGTCGACCTGTCCTTCTCTCCCTTTTTTTGGGATTTCTTGAGTCATAAATCATGTAGAATTTCCTTGTTTACTGCACACTTAAAAAGTTATAAACCATTTCTGATTATGTAGCTGCCTCTACTCGTGTCACCCACAGGGAGAATCTATTTGAAGATTTGTTACGAGAGAAGGATGATGGCACTCAAAGGTGGACAACTGTGAAGATGTACCATGCTCTGCGACAAGCTGTCGAGGTTAGTTAAACTTCGTTGCTGTTTTAACTAGAAATTAGTTTTGCTATTTTTTAAGACCACAGAAATTGCAACGGTGTCTTGCTCTTACCTTCTGAAAAGAAGTACAAACAGTCTGTGTAGGTTAAGTTTATTTTTGATGTGGCATGTGCACATATGTAATATTTTGAGACCACATTTCTGCGAATCCTATTTACATTTTTGAATTCAAATTATTCACACATGATATAGGCATCACATTTCAAGCGTTCTGCCATGGAATCCTCCTCTTATCGCTCTTTTCCATCTGAAGTTTTTTTTCTAAAGCATAAATAAAATTGTTCAAGCTGAAACTTTTGACTTCACATTTTTCTATCGACACTCGATGAGTTCGTTGTGATGTTTCTACCCTAAGTTCAAGCAACAGTACGGATGCATTGCCAAAACTTTCTTAACTTCCATCAAACTCGTACTCAAAATCAACCGCTTGATCTAGGTAATGTATATCTTATACACAATATATCATGATTTAGTACAATTTTTCCTCCAGCTATATCAATCAGAGGATAACCTGGTGGAATTATTGAAGCATCTATTAGGTACATGAACTTGTATAGTAAAAAATTTTGGGAGTTACTTGTAATGGGTATATTATTACTCTAATGGAAAAGTTGATTGTTCATTCCCCAATGAGATATAGTTTGAGTATTTCTTTTACCCATCAAAGTTATACAATGCTTTCGTTATCTTCTGATTTTGTGCTAGGTGGGTAAAGTAGCTCAAGTATATTGTTACTTTAGGCTCAATTCTCTTATATTCTATTATTTTATTCATGTATAACTAATTCAATAGTTGCTGGAAAAGACTCTTTCTATAGTAGTACTTATTTAAGCTTGTTCTCTTATTTATTAATTATTATTTAATTTAAATGATCGTTAAAAATTTAATTCAACTGTCACTAGCACCTTACCAAAAAAGTTTTCTCATGAGTGAAGAGTCAAAAGCACACTTAAAGTTTTTAGGTTTTTTGAGTTCCTATTCTAGCTATTAAGTGTTCATTTTTCCTACCTAAACTGTCACTTAATCTGTATCAATACACACCTTAAATATCAATTTTTACTTTGCTTTTCTGAAACATCACTATCGTTCATGTAGAAAAAGTAAACAATTGATAGTTTAGGTATGTTTCGATAAATATTTAGTGATAGTTCGGAATTCACACACCTGATAGTTCAAATATGAAACTCAAAAATCATGATACTTTAGATGTGTTTTTCAGTGTTCACTCTTTTCTTATAAATAAATAAAAAAGAAAAAAAAAGCAAGATACAATGAAAGCAAAATTTGCTCGAGCCTTTTCATATGTAACAAATTATTCTACAGTGACATTAACTTATTTTCAGATTTTGATCCTTTCTATTATCTCCTAAGTGTTTCTTATTAAAATTTTAATTCCTCTCTTCAAGACAAAATATATACATATATGTGCGCGTGCACTTGAGCGTGTATTTTTCTTTTATTTGTTCAAAAATAAACGGTTACTCCAAAGTTTTTGATGATATAAAACTGATAATACTTGTACGGAAAATATGAATTTGAAGTTACTTAGAAAACTTACAGTAAAAATATTTTTGGGCCAAAGTCCATCCCGAAGAACAGAAAATGGAGTTTGGGCTAGAAATAATTATGAGCAGGATCAAGTGTTATGTCAACAATTTAGATAATCAATCGGAACACGTGATAGAGTGGTCTTATTAGACATTTCTAGCTTAAAATTTTGAAAAAAATTCTGTGAGTCATCATGCACACATTACATAGATAGATTTTATCATTTAAAATATGTAACCTTCTTTAATTATACTCTTTAGCCTTACTTATGATATGAACTAATCTACGTGCAGATACTTTTTCAAAATATGAGCCGGAAAACTATCTAATATGAATACTTTATCATATGTTTATGTGCTCCATTAAAACGGATTATAGTTTGAATGTCAAATTTAAATTTATCGACAAATTTAAGGAGGCTGTCAATGTATTCAACCTTCTTTTTTCTTTCAAAGTTATCACGCTGGGAAACATTTGTTTTGGGAGTTTAGGAGATAAGCACAAGGTAATCAGAATGATTTATCTCAAGCTACTTGGTGATCTTCCTGAGATAATGTATGATATGTCTTATGATCACTTCCTTCTTTACAAACTTGCATATACCACATATGCTTTCCTCCTTATCAATTCATGCCTATTATGCAAGATCGACTCCACATAATCACCCAAGATCATGTTGGTTGCAACTTTGGTATCTCGTGACTAGAGGCCAATTCAAGATTTGAAGCTTATTTCAAATTAATATATAATAATAATTGAGTTCACAATCAAATATTTTTAGATACTAGTTTTTGTTAATAAATCATTGTTAAAATATTTGACAATGAGGAAAAAAAACTCATTATTGACAAACTTAAATGACTAAATTGCTATTCAGTATATTTAAGTGATTATCTTTAATGTACATCAAACATAAGGGACCATTTCTAATTTTGTTTCATATTTTTCGATATTGTAATCTGATCTAGTATATCTTTTATGATTTTTCAGTAAAAAATTTAAAACTTTTGTCAGTATTATAATTCAATA
>JACEIK010001538.1:66783-82062 GCA_018107945.1 Datura stramonium | reverse complement strand
ATTTTTAAAATTTTACTTATATATGGAGTCCATATTTAAATGTCATTAAAAGAATAATTTATTTTGTCATGTCAAATATTTTTATGATAAATTTAGTTGAGTGATTTTATAAGAGAAATGCTCTAAGTTGAGTGATTTTATTGATACAAAACAAAGTTCAAACACTTTGATACATACATTTTTAAAGTTAAGTGACTTTTTGAGATATTTACTCTCCAAAATGGAGCAAACCTACTAACCGTTCTCAATTTCTATCAACTATAATGCAAGATTCAAGCTTGACAATCCACCCTTCCTCTGGAACTGATCATCGAAATCCTCCAAGGCTTTCAGTGAAATTTCTTTTGAAATTCAAGTGTGTTTTCAAATCTTGGATTTTTTTAATCTTCCACTCTGAATTTGTCAAGATTCATCTTAGTGTGATCATAGGCTCAGATCGAGTTCTAGACTAAAGTTGAATGTTAAAGATTGTATTCTTAGTTCATCATTTTATGAATCTCTTACTGAGTTATTTGACTTGGATTATCGGATGAATTATATGAGAAATTGTCTAATTCTGAGATAATTCTAGGTTATGTCGATGGATGATTTGTCTTGGGGATGAGAACAATGACTCGTTTCTATGAAATCCACCAATTAGAATGTACAAGAAATTGCATGTTCCTATATCTCCATTGTTCGTTTTCCACTGGCGAATACATGATTTTGAATATAATGAGTTTCATGATGATTATAAGGTAGTGGCTATTTTCAATTATGACAATTTTGATCGAGGAGAGCTCAAAATATATAGTTTAAATATGATTCTTCGAGAAGTATTGATGATTGTCAGATTGGGCCGCGATTAAATGCTTCAGGTAAGTTTGTAAACGGAAAATTTCATTGGCCTACTGCTACTGTTTATGGTGTTAATATTTTGTATAAGGACTGAAACGTCATTCTTTTGCCTTAGCTAACGAGAAGTGGGGAAAGGTGGAGCAACCCCCTACAAAGAAGGAGATATTGTGTTGTGGCTGGGAGTGTTGCGAAGTGACCTTTCTGTCTTTTGTGATGGTGACAGAACTCATATAGATGTTTGGGTTATGATGGAGCATGGGGTTAAAGAATCTTGGTTCAACTTTCATGATATACAATCCATGATGAATCATTAAGATATTTAGAGGTTATTTATTGTTTTGACAATCCTAAAGCAGAAATCTGCATTGAAAGCCTGATTTGTCCTTTCTCTGGAGAAGGGACTGAAAATGCAACAAAAAGTAAAGAGATGAAGAAGAATCTAAAAATAATGACGTAATAAATTACTTATAAGAGTACTTTTCCTCTCAAATAATGACTTAATAAATTACTTGTAAGAGTATTTTTCTTCTCAACCGCTTTTAATTCTATTTATTTTAAATATTGAGCAACGTAATGCATGTGTATAGGATCGGACATCTTTTAACTATATTGTTTAGATCTTGTTAGTCATTTCCCTCTATGCACTATTTTTAAGGAACTATAATTTTATTTTCAACTTCAAACTAAATGACGCAAGGATAGTTTTTCTCTTGTTAAGTAGTGTTCTAAGAGAATCTTATGCCTTTAGAATCTTGACAGAGTTAAAATTAAGGAAGAGGGGGAAAGAGACTCAAACTCATACAGAAATCAATCTCTAGCAACTTTCTGTTACTCGACTTGAATTTTGCTGACAACTAACATAGTCTGTTGCATAAGGTTTAAGAAAATGATTTCAGAATTAAACTTTTTTACTATAGCAATAAAATTAGAAAGTAAATCTAAGAGGTGGCTTGTATGGATTGGCATCCTTTTTGGATTTTTAATTTGTGTCCTACTTTGATTTAACATCATTTTGTGAAGTAGATGCAGATAAATACAGGAAGTTAAAAGTAACTGGTCATGCAAGGTTTTGCTTTGGTTTGTAATATTTTTCTTAACAATACTGACAGTGTCAAAAGGTGATTTTTGTTGCATGTTAAATTTAGACCGTGCATTGGATTAGGAGTGCATATTGTTTTTACTTGTCATGTGAAATATTAGTGAGGTACTTTACTACTTTACTAACTATTACTATGCATTATTGGAATTTTCAGGAAGTGAAAGTTATTGTTAAGAACAACACTGCTGACTGCTTGAATCAATATAATGAATCCTGCCTTTTTCCTGCTCTCAACGTGCATTGAACGTACTCTTGTTTTCGTGTGCCAAGGAAGACTTACCTATGTTTTCTAATTGCATACCCCAATTTGTCGTCGTTGTAAGATTGAATGCTTCATGAGAAAAGCTTCTCATTCCCTTATAATTCGTCTTGAGATTGTTATGACAAAAAGTTGAAAGTGTCTCCTATGCTTGAATAACTTGAGACTGATCGAAAATACAAGTTGAACCTTACCTCTGATACTTGCACATAAATATGATGATGTTAGTGGTGATTTATTCCAATTGTAGAGATATTTTTAATCAAAAGGAAAGGGGGTAAAAAGATGTATCTAGTGACTCATAGTGAAAGGAAAAAAAAATTAAAAATGTTTATCCAGTAGTGTGCTTGATAGTTTTAGGTAACTTAATGATACTTGATTTTAAAAAGTTTCTATAAACAGTCAAATTCTTTTATATAAGGCTATAGACCTAATTTGAGAGTTGTACAATGTCAAAGTTTTACAGTAGCAGCATAGCTAGAAAATTAATCTATTAACTCACCCTCCCTACCCCTATTAATATTTGCAGCATATTTCCTAACCCATACTGCATATTGTCTATGAATATTGCTCCGAGGAACCACACATGACACAATGCATAATAGAGAGCCCCACCCGATGCACCAAGAGCGCAAGTGTCTCTGTCCTCCATCTCTCCAGTCAATTTTAAAGCCCAGAAACACGTATTAACACTATCAGAAAGCATGATTTGTAAGTTTACATCAATCCAACAGAACACTCCATCGATTACCCCAGCTTATGCTAATTTCTCCCAACTAAAAAGGCAGACTTTGAGAGGTACATCTTGCATGAGATCAATGGTTGTCCACACATTAGCCTCAGAGGAGAAGCTTTCAATTGTTACACTCGAATGAAGATTAAACCATGTTTCATAACGAACTATAGCAAAGGACATCACCATCTTTTCATGGTTATCTACTTTACAATGAAATCTGATGGCTGCAAGTTTTATGCAAGACGTTTGAGTTACAGGGATGGCAACATGCTACCTTGTTGCAGGATTATAAACATAATAAACTCTTTGATTGTTATGGAGAAACAAAATATCTCTCATCTCCCCCTCGAATAGATTTCTTTTTTTTGTTTCCAAAGGAATGTCGTTATATTGTTTTGAAGGGTGCACTAATCCTTTGAATCTGGTACCAACAGTATTACCCGCCCCCAAACAATGTTCTATTTCAAGCCTTGGAGAGTGGCTTTTGCTAAAACCTAAATAGTTTCCTAAAAACTCGCTTCAGATATGAACTTTGAATATTTCGTGATGAAACTTTTTGAGTATTTCGTGGATTCAACTTCAGCAATCTATGACCATCATTTCTTCTTTCCACTCCAAAAATGAATAGTTGGCTGATAGACGTCCAGCCAAGGCCGGCACATTATTCTTTGTATGTATTCATTGATACAACTCAAATGCGCATATGAATACAACAAATAGAGTTGCATAACACTTTCTAAAAAAAATTTGCATTTTTTTACCTAACATCTCAAACAGTTGCTACTGATGGTAAATACTTAAACTATTTACCATTTACGTTTTCAGGAGTTTCAAATTTCAATAATCAATTATTCCTTTTCCTTAACTGAACTATCATGCTACGGATGATAAATACTTAAATTATTTACCATTTACTTGTTCATGAATTTCACATTCCAATAATTAATTATTTCTTTTCCTTAACTGAACTATCACCATCTATGTATCAAAACTCAACTCAACTATAAATTGTTCCCTTCTCCTACCTGATTAATAGTGATATTTCAGGTAGGAAAAAGAAATAAATAATAACTAAAAAATTCAGCGAAACATCGACTAATGGAGCCTTGACGCAATATTCTCTTCGACCCTAAGAGTAAATTGATTCTTTTGTTATGCTTGCGAATGTTTTTATCAAAGCACATGTTGGTATATACATATATAATATAATATACAAATCTATAAATAATATTGATAGTTTGCGTGAGTCCACTGAACAGTATAGAGAATCAGGTTCCTTAACTGGTTCGGCAGTTAAGATAGAAGATAAATAACACAAGATGTTTACGTGAAAATATATTTGCCCAAGAGAGTAAAACAACGATCTACCCTAGTAGGATTTTCAAAACTCCACTAAACAACTGGGCAATTTCAGATTACAACTTATTGCAACCTAAGAATTGAACTCTTAATCCATTCCCGCTTACAATAACTCAATTGTAAGCCCTATGTAATAACTCTATTACAAAGACAACCAAGGCTAACTCTAGCCTACCACAATAATACAAATATGAAACAGAAATCACCTACAAAAGTTTCTCAAATGAGGAGTAAGTTTACAATGTAAAGAGCAAAAAGACAAAGACTCAACAACCTAGAACATAAGACATAACTCGTTGATAAAGAATGGGTTCTTCAAGTTGTTGAAGCTTTGTCCTGTGGAATGGAGAGGCTACTTTGCAGATGTAGAAGATACTCAATATTTTTGCTTTTGCCAAATCTCACATTTTCATCTTGTCTTATTCAATGTATATGAGAGGATGCGAGAGAGAGATGAAGTCTTTGACCATTGGACAATAGCTAGTACAACAGTAGTTTGCTACTGCGCTGTGGCTCTGCTACAGTGGCAGTGGCAGCTGTAAAGGTTGACTCCGAGAATAGGAAACAGCAACGTATCTAGTCCCTCACCAGGTTCCTCATATCTTGTCCCATCAAGTATGAATCTTTTGATGTTTAATATATGTGAGAGAACTTTGAAAAAGATCAACTCCTTGGAACGTTGAATAAAAATCTAGGATTGCAACAGTTCTGTTGCTGCTCTGATAGCAGCTTTATAGTTGTGGCAGCAGCTTTACAGCTGTGAAACTTGACTTCGAGAACAATGAACCTGGTTCCTCATCAGGTTTGTTCAATCATCAAAACAAATTCATAGTATTTCAATGTCTATGCTTCATCAATTTTCCCCTTTTTGACGATGACAAACACATGACCACATTCCTCTTGCGAGCCAGATCCCCATTTGGTTCCTTCTAAGCATAATTTCCATCTTTCCATTTTCCTCTTACGCACAGCCCATAAAAGTTCAACGTTCCTCCTTACATCCAAACATATAAACTGTTCATCCTTGTTCCTCCTGCATTCTAGTGTATCTGGTTCCTCAACAAGTTTGTCAAGTCATCAAAATAAGGCGTAGTACTTCAGTGTCTATGCTTCATCAATTTTTTCCTTTTTGATGATGATAAACTCATGAACCATATTCTCATCTAGATGATTATCACATGAAGCAAGTTCCCCCTACAAACAAGCATATCCGGTTCCTCAACAGGTTTGTCAAATCATCAAAATAAAGAATAGTGCTTCATCATTTATTTTCCCCTTTTTGATAATGACAAACTCATGAACTAAGTTCCCCCTATGAATTAGATTCCTATATAGTCCCCCCTGAATGAAAGATCCTCTTTCCTTTAAAAGCATGTTCCCCCCCTTACACATAGCCATAGATGTTCCACCTTACACCCAATTTTTCCTCTTTTGGCATCATTAAAAAGATAAAGCAGTAACACGAGGAAGAATAAGACATAAAGCAAAGTTAACTCATGGCTGCTGAGGCAACACTGACATGAGTAGAATCATATACAAGTAAGAACAAAAATCGAAGTTTACATATAATCAAGAATGCATCCCAGTTTTATAAAATCAACAATTTAGTATTTTCAACTATACACATAAAGCATCAAAGACAAATATTAAAAATACGACATCGTTGCATAAGAGATAGAGGGAAACAACTAGGATGAAAACTGTTGGGAGGAAGAGACAAGAAGGGATAGGAAAAAGAAAAGGAAGCATGAGGAAAGATGGAGTAGAGCTTGGATAACAACTTATCAATTCTTTCATTTGAAGCACGCTGATCCTGTAACATTTGTTGCATCAAGTCCTCCAGTTGTTTCCTTAGTGCAGTATTCTCAGTTTTAAGTTGAGCATTTTCACGTTGCAGATCCAACACCACACCAGGTTCCCCAATTGTTTCCTTGGACGTCTGTGCAGCTTTCAACAGGACCATCTCAGCTTCCTTTTAAGCCAACAACACCGACAAACGATCAACCTCCTCCGTAGCATGTTGTTGTGCATCAATCAACCCTGAGATCATGGGTTGAACTCCAACACCCCCTCTTTTGTCAACACATTCACACTCTTCCAATGTGCTCAGAGTGAACATTTTCCTTTTAGTTGCCACTGTCCCTTTCCAAGACAAAGTCCTCCATTTGTGTCCTTACTGTCGTAGTGCCTTGCCCAAGTATAACCCCAAAGTATTTGAAAACCTTTCTTGTAAGAAGAAAATTATACCCAAACCATGTTATTCAACCTTTATAGACCTAATCTTCAGAATGTGCTCAAGCATAATAGTGGAAAATTGATCAGGTTGAACGTTGCCAATGCCTCAGATGTTTCAGGTCCCTCATCAGTTTTGATCCCTTTTTTTTCTCCTTTTTTTAACTCACCTCTTCTTTCTTTGAACCTTGATCACCTCTACCAGGTCCTTTTGCAGTTGTCACAGTTTCAACCTCTACTGGCCTTTAAATTGACGTCCACCTCTCTGAAATTCTTTTTCCACAACAGGAGTCTGGTGGTTTGGGAGAATAGAAGATTAGCTGCTATTGAAAAACAAGGGTTCTTGAAAGAAACTGAAAGGAAGATGAGATTGCAATTTTGATTCAAGAGAGATAAGAAGAGTGAGTGGATAAGAGAAATTGTGAAGATTTTAAGGTGAGGGATCAGGTACGACGTGTCATGTCGAAAATGAAGGATGTGACAATTAACAAATATTTTAACACGACGCTATTTTAAGATTGGCGGGAAAACATAATGAAGTGGCACTTATAGAAATATTTAGAAAACTCAAAAGTACAATTGAAAGTACTAACATGTCAGAGGGAACCAGGTTCCTCTGTAGAAAGTAGCAGAGTTAGGCATCATCCTTGAGAATATCAACTAGGTTCTCATCCTTACTTAGTAGTGAAAACACCATATGTGCATACCTGTAATAGTATAGAACTGAGTTAGACATCACCAAATGAACTTTCCAACATATACATGTCATCCAATCATAGCCAAATTTGAGAGGAGGTTTTGGGTAGAGATTATTGGTGCATCTTGATCAACCTCAGTTTCAATTGATTTTGTTCAAAGTGTACCCTGCTCAATGCCTTTGTGAAAATATCTGCACCTGGTTCTCCATTCGAATTCTTTTCCATAAAGTGAATCAACTTCAACAGTAGAGAGAACAACTGAATTTGTTACCTGATCCCCCATGTGATTAAGGAGGATTCAAGAAAATGAGTCATCCTAAAGGTATTTTTGTTTTTATCCACAAAGTATCCAGCGCAATAAGCATCAACATCAACATATCGATCCAAATCAAAGTTATCTCCAGATGGGTAGAATAAAACCAAATCAAGTGTTCCCTTAAGATACCTTAGAATCCTCTTGGCAGCCTTCAAATGTGATTCCTTTAGACAAGACTGAAATCTTCCACACATGCCCTCATTGAGTACGATATCAGGTCCACTAGCTCAGGTACAGTAAGGAACCAATAATACCTCGATACACAGTTTCATTGATAGAGGGACCAGGTTCCTCAGCATCCAAACGAGTAGTAGTTGACATGGATGTATCAATAAGCTTAGCATTTTCCATGGTAAACCTCTTCATCAGCTCCTTGATGTACTTTTGTTGACTGATCATGATTTATTCAGATTCTTGTTTCACTTGCAGTCCAAGGAAGAAGTTCTTCTCACCAACCATGCTTATCACTTTTCATGAGCTTTGCAAATTCTTCACATAGGGAGTCTATTGTGGCATAAAAAATGATATCAACATGCACATGAACGACTAAAAGGTTCCTTCCCCTTATCTTCAAGAATAGAGAATTATCAATCTTCCCCCTTTTGAATCCATTTCCAAGGAGAAATTTTGATAATCTCTCATACCATGCTCTTGGAGCCTTTTTCAACCCATACAAATCTTTTTCAAGCTTATACACATAAGTAGGATATTCATGATCATCAAACTCGTGCAGCTGCTTACACAGGCCTCTTCCTTTAGATAGTCATTCAGAACGCACTTTTCACATCCATATAAAATATTTTAAACTCTATGCGGGATGCAAAAGTAATAAGGATTCTGATGGCTTCCAATCTGGAAATAGAAGCAAAGGTCTCATCATAATCTATCCCCTCTTCTTGATTGTATCCCTGAACAACCATCCTCGCCTTATTTATGGTAATGTTTCCTTTTTCATCCAGCTTATTTTTGCACAACCACCTGGTTCTTATGATGGTCCTGTCGATAGGCTTATATAACCAGGTGCCACACTTGGTTCCTTTCAACTGATGAAGCTTTTCTTGCATTGCAAAGATCTAATCAGCATTCTTCAAGGCCTCTTTGATATTCTAGGGTTCGATCTGAGATAGAACAGCTATGAAGGAAAACATATTTCTTGACCTGAATCTAGTTTGAATACCTGAGTCCAAGGGAGTATGCATATTACTTAATGGATGAGACCCTTTGTGTTTCCAATTTGAGATATGTACTGCTGATGGGTCCTGGCTCTGTCGGTTGGTCATACCAAGTTCCTCTGTTGCTCCTTCGACTGAAATTTCCATCTGATGTTCAACTTCTGGAGAAACTGAACCACATCAGGTCCCTGACTATTTGTTTGATTGTCAGCATCTACATCTTGCTTGACTTGGTCGGATGGATTCACTTCCCCTTCTGATCCTTCACCTGGTTTCTTTTGAAATTGCAGAACCTTCCTACTTCAACCTCATCACCTTGTAGACTCTTGCTATCAGTTCCCCTTGACTTATTGAAGATCACGTGCACACTTTCTTCTACACACTGAGATCTTTTGTTGAAGATTCTTGTAGGCATTTCTTTGTGAAGAGTAACCAAGAAAGATTCCTTCGTCACTTTTGACATCAATCTTTTCCAAATCCTTCTTTCCATTCTTGAGCACAAAGCAATTGCAACCAAAGGGCCTTCAGATGAGTCAACTTGGGCTTTTTCCCATTCAACAGCTCGTATGGAGTCTTCTCCGATAAGGACCTGTTCATGCACCTGTTTATTGCATGACAAACTGTATTTTAACCCATTCACATAATAAATATTTTCAAGATCTGCCAACCTTCTCAACACCAAGGATGTATCCCTTCATTCCATCTCCAAAGGATATAATTCCTCCTTGGGGGCTTCGAGTGAGAGGAAATCTTCCATTTTACCAGTCATATATTTCGAGCAACCGCTATTCATATTCCATTTTTGACTGCCTCCTCTCACCTCACCCTTCAAGTGGAGTTATTGATTAGCTTTAGGAACCCAAACCAACTTGGATCCTTAAGTGATAGAAAGGGTGAATAAGACTTCTCCTGGTCCATGCTGGTAGACCAGGTTTTCTTCCTTGAGGACCAGGTCCCTTTACTGTAACATTCGCTTGAACAAACTTCAGATTCTTCTTTAGCAGCAAGAATTTTGGCTTGATAAGTGTCCTTATAGTGATCATTTTGGCCGCAATGAGTGCACAACCAATTATCTTGATTTGACACATATTTGTTGTGAGGGTTATAAGGAGCCTTTATTCTTTGGAGAACAATACCTTCTCTAGAGCTAACACTTTTCTTGTTCACAGAGGCCAACGCTTGAGAGGACCAGGTCCACAAGAGTGATTTGTCAAGATCAGTCTTGACTTTGTTCAGGTTTCTCTCAAGTCCCTATTCCTTTCAAGTTGAGCAGTAAGATACAATTGAGCCCTCTTAAGTTCATTTTCTAGTTCAAGCTGCATCTCACTAACTACTTTCTTTTCTTTTGATTGATTGTCTATGCACTTCTTAATCTGATTATCAAGCATAGAGTTTATATTAGAGGCCTCCTTAAGTTCATCATTTAATTTAATGATCCTATCAGTCAAAGAATTTCTTTCTACTTCAGATTCATCAGTTCATCAACTAAACCTTGTTTCTTCTTTAAAACACCATGATAAGCATCAGTCAACATATTTGTAAGAGCTCTCAACTCCTTTTGAGAATAAGTTTCAAGGTTTTTCTTAAAATCAAGAAAACTTACCTCCTCGTCAACCTCATCATCTGATTTGGCCATCAATGCAAATATGGATTCGTTATGCGAGGGTCCATCATCTAGGGAAAGCATGGATGCATCTTCTTGATCATTTTCATCCTCAGATTCACTTGAGGTTTCTCTCCAGGCAGCCATAGCTTGCTTAACGACCATATCTGCAGCATCTATTCTTTTGAACTTCTCGGGGACCTGGTTCCTCTTTGGTCCCTTGTTAGTGTTTTTCGGATACTGATCCTGCTTGTGAAGAGCACTCTTTTATGAAGTGTCCAGGATTCCCGCACTTGTGACAGCAGTCATTTCCCTTTGGGTATCGGCTTATACCTCCCTTCTTGGGAGAATTGTCATTCTTTCTCACTAACCTTTGAAATCTGCGTGTGAGATAAGTCATGTCAGATTCCTCTTCACTAGAATCACTCTCAGAAGCTTTAAGAACTAAATTCTTCCCCCTTTTTGGCTCCCTTCTTTCAAGATCCTGTTGTTTCTTTAGCTCGTACTCTTGAGGTTGCATTGAATCTGGGTGGCCTAGTGGTAGATTGTCCTTCTTTCAGGTTCGGCGGAGCAGCCATTTAGTAGATCCTTTCTAGGTGTTAACCTTGTAGAAAAAATTTGCTCTGATACAAATTAATAGTTTGCGTGAGTCCACCAAACAGTATAGAGGACTAGGTTCCTCACCTGGTTCAGCAATTAAGAACAGAAGGTAAATAACACAAGATGTTTACGTGAAAACCTCTTTGCCCTAGAGAGTAAAACCACGCCTTACCCTAGTAGGATTTTCTAAACTCCACTAAACAACCAGGCAATTTCATATTACAACCTATTGCAACCTAGGAATTAAACTTTTAATCCCTTCCCCCTTACAATAACTCTATTGTAAGCCCTTTGTAATAACTCTATTATAAAGACAACCAAGGCTAACTCTAGCTAACCACAATAATGCAAATATGAAACAGAAATCACCTACAAAAGCTTCTCAAATAAGGAGTAGGTTTACAATGTAAAGATCAAAAAGATAAAGACTCAACAACCTAGAACATAAGACATAACTCGTTGATAAAGAATGGATTCTTCAAGCTATTGAAGCTTTGTCTTGTGGAATGGAGAAGCTGCTTTGCAAATGTAGAAGATGCTCAATATTTTTGCTTTTGCCAAAACTTACATTTTCATATTGTCTTGTTCAAGGTATATGAGAGGATGAGAGAGAGATTGAAATCTTTGACCATTGAACAATAGCTAGGACAGCAGTAGTCTGCTATTGCGTTGTGGCTCTGCTGCAGTGGCAATGGCAGCGATAGCTGTAAAACAGCTTTTACAGCTGTAGAGATTGACTTCAAGAATAGGGAACAAGATAGCTGGTCTCTCACCAGGTTCCTCGTATCTTATTCCATCAAATATGGATCTTGTAATGTTTAATATATGGGAGAGAACTTTGAGAGAGATCAGCTCCTTGGAACGTTGGATAAAGAGTTGGGCCTGCCGCAGGTATACTGCTGCTGTGATAGCAGCTTTACAGTTGCGGCAGCAGTTTTACAGCTGTGTAGGTTGACTTCATCACCAAGAAACTTGATCCCTCGTCAAGTTTGCCAAATCATCAAAACAAATGCATAATACTTTAAGGTTTATGCTCAATCAAATATAAATAGTCAGTGTATAAATTTTGTATATATTAACCAAACTGTTAGAAAAGTTTGATCTAACTGCACATATTGGTGGTTTTCCCTAATATTTTTCCCTCCCTGTGGCTGTACATGAAGCAATTCATTTAACAGTCTTGCTTGTGATAACATTATTTAGTAGAATTTTCCATTTTTAAATAAAAGATACAACAAAAGATATCGTGAAAGAGCTGCTTACTTAATATTATTTATATAATAAGAAGAAGAAATCTATAAACAAAAATAAAAAACGAAAACATCTATAATTAGCTCCATAACTATTATCGCGACTGACTTTCAGACTTTTAACTGGATTTTATTCAACTGCTAGGGTTCTTTCCACTCACTTGACATGCTTGGTAAACCAGTCCAGCATATCCTTATGAGCTTCTTCAGCACTCTGCACAGCCTTCTTGTCTTCCGCATTGTATCGCACAGTCCACCCATGGGCAACACCAGGATAAATTTTCACAAAGCTGTCCACCTATTTTTACAGATGCCAACAAAAGAAATTCATCAGGAAAGCTCTGTAACGCGCTCTAAGAAATTCATTAAAGTAGGATATCCACTTATCTCAACACATACACCGAATCACAGATAAGTCATTCTAAAATAAAGACATCTTTAAACAAAGGAAGGCTCTAATGTTCGCATACCTCAGGTTTCGATGATAAAATCTCCTCGAACTGCTTAACAAGCTCAGGAGGAGATAGTTTATCTATCTCAGCTCCTAAAATAGCTATTGGTGCCTTCACCTCTGCAAATAGATACTTCATCAGCTCCAACTGGGAGAGGAAAAGAATAAAGATAAAAACAGAAACAAGAAGAATCTGAAAAAAATGATGCAGTTCAACTTATTCATCATAATGCAAAGAACACTAGATAACAAATACTACTTAAGACGCAGGGATTATCAGAAAGCACTTAATAATTTTAGAATGAATCTAGACTTTGAATGAATATAGAACAGCAATATTTGGACTTGGAGTACCAAACATCAAGCTGGATCTCCCTGCCCCACAGAGAGGGGGAGAGCCTAGCTTGACCGATCAAGTGACCAGCATTCTAGTGTCATTGATACATCAAATGCTTTGTTCCATATGTACTCGTATAGAATCCAGGAATAAAAGCTCAATCCGATTACAAATGATTCTGGCCCAAAAAAAAAAAATCATACCCTTAATATCATCCACAGAGACGAATGATGGGTGTAATAGCACTGCAGCTTGAATGTTGTCAGACTTAGCTAGCTCAGTAACCACCTTGGCTGTTAAGGAAACACAAGGTCAAAATCTCAGACAACTACAAGAAATTGACCCTATACATCCTATGGCAAGGGATGAATAATCATAAAAGAGAGAGTTGAACAACTTACCGCCCCAGCAAAACCCTGCTGCTCCAATTGCAGATATGCCTTTATCTTTTAAAGCTGCAATAACCTGCTTTGCATCTTCAAATCCTTTATCCTAGCAGAACAAAGGAAAAAATGAATGTAATGGCAGTGAGCCTGAGAATATGAATGTTGCACAATGACATTCCTAGCATGATCTAATTAATGGATGGAAAACTCTGATATCCTTTTATTTTTGATTCAATTATATGGCAATATTACAAGAAGAAATAAATCAGAAGGCATACTGTTCCATGTGATTGTAACCAGACTGACACAGGCTTCTCCATATTTTCAGGATTGTAAGGATCCCCATAGAGAAAATCAGGAACCACCACATAGTAATCCCCAGCTGCAACTTTGTCAGCAAGCTTCCTACATAACAGCAGTTAAGTTTTGGAACCAGCCCAAGATAAAATAGAAACTTCTTGCAGCTTAATTACTGGAAAAAATGCAAAGAACAATCACCCCAACTTCTTTCCTTGAAATGTAAACAAAAAGATTACATAGATAAGATCAGTGGATCGCCTGAAATCTGTAATTCAGACTCCACTCTCTCTCTTTTTCTTTTTTTTTTTGGTTCTAATGGAGTTGTGGTTGTATTTTGTATTGCTGGTGTCTAAGGAGCAAAACCTGAAGCTATCAATAGATAGAAGCACCCTAGAGCATTGACTCTTCGTTTTTTTTTTTTTGAAATAAAAATTGCGACACTTCTCTGATTGGCAGTCTACATCCATCTCTGAATGTTGGCGGGTACAGGTAACTTCCCTGTCATTCTTGTAACTATGAGTTATAATCCGCGCAGGTGTGTCCGCACCTTGGGCGGACGAGAAAGAAAGGATTTCTCGGAGTTCACCCCTGGTTCCAGACCCAGGAGTCAACTTCCCGTATGAGCATTCGGTATATGTATCAGTCCGAGTCACACTGAGGATCCCCTAATCTTAGAAATGAAGTTGTTGACAACAGAGAAGAATCTAAGAACATACATATGGTGCAAACATTAGTATAGAAATATATGAAAAAACAACAATAATGAAGTGGAACAGAAAAAGTAATTTTAGGAGGTACTATTAGACAACTCCAAGCTGAAACTTGAGAAGCAGTCCATACCTCAGATTTGGTGCTTCATAACCTGTGAAGTATTCATAACATTAAGAGATTGTCTTCAATATAAATAATAGCAATAATCCTCATACCATAATATACTTCTTTCATCTCAAAAGAGATATGTTTAATATCACCACGGATCAAAACATCTAATTTTCTTCATTAATATTTTGACTTAGAACTTGAGTATCAAGTGTCAAAACATCTAATTTCCAGTCCAAAATCCAACATTTGATAAAATGACCCAAAATAAAAAGTTGCCTTTTTTCAAGAAAAGTCTTCCGCGGTACCAAAATTGATCAATAGGGTTTTCAAAATTTCTGATAAAAATGGAAGAAAGAGAAATAAAGTACAAATTAAGGAGAACCCAGTTGTCCCAAGTTCATGAATAAGATGGAAGACAAAAGGGTAAGTACCAAAAACGTCGGAGACGAGGAGGATGGCGTGTTTGGAATTGGAAGAACCAGAGACGTAGGTTTTGAGGCCCCCAAGTTGTAAAACGAATCCATTTCCGCTGCTTGAGCTTAGAGATGGTGGGTTCTCGCAGCACTGAGGCCCTGACATCTTTTGCTACGCCGAGAGATGAATGATGATATACAGTAAAAGAAAGGCTCTGCCTTTAAAATCACTGATGAATTTTGGGTAAGAAAGGGGAACATTTATAGTAGTATTTTTAGCGGTTGGCAACACTGTTCTATTGAGTTCAAGAAAATATAGAGCTTCAATATTCTCAATTATCAAAACTCACTAATTAAAATAAAAATTGATATCATTCATCCAATTATACTTGAGTGATTAACGTGTATA
>JACEIK010001538.1:37179-48706 GCA_018107945.1 Datura stramonium | reverse complement strand
AAAAAATAATTATTTAATTTATTAGTAATTCGTCTTAAATTTATTTCAAACTAGACCAATTTGCAAAGTGTGTATGAAATGGATTTTAACTGAAAATCAATATTTTGAGTCAATTTGGATATGTTTTAAATTATTTGGTTACAATTGTTAGGGCTATATTTCCAATTTCAATCTTACCCATTTTCGAATTCTCAAACCAGCCCTTAATTACTCAATTCTCTCAAAGACCAAATACCCAGCCCAATCTGTTAGACTCGTCCCGGCCCAACAGATAATGTTCAAATCCACTTTTTAAGTGAGAAAGTGTATACGATTGTATGGTTGATTTTTTCAGAGAATAATATAAAGGTAATTAAAAAAGTAAAGGATTTTAATTGATGAACTAATAAGACTATTTAATTGATTATCTCTAGCCCAGTTAAGAGCATTAAAAACACATGAATATTACAATAAGTACTTCTCCTATCTCTAGATCGAATCTATTAGATGAGGGTTAACGCTGCAAATTCTTGTTAATTAATCCTTTTTTTACCTCGATTTACCTCCTTCAAGCTTAAATCATAATAAATGGGCGAGTCCTACCAAATCCCTATGAAAACATTGACAAACAAGATTACATAAAGAAACGAAGACCCATTCACAAAATAGTAAACATTTAACTAATCTTCAAACTCCAGGTGTGGTTGGTGTTTCTTGCTTTCAAGCTTCAAAGAATGGCCAAAGATGTCAATAATGTCTTCCACTGTTGCTTTATATATCTCTATTCATGACCAAAATAGCCTCACATTTTCAGATTTGTGCTTCTTGCCAGTTTTCTCATTTTCTTCATTTTAGTCTCTTTTGACTTGTTTTTCACTTAGATTTTTTTTCAACAATCACATAAACCTACAAAATTGAAGTAAAACTTAGTAAATGCACTATTTTCTCAATCAAATATAATAAAAAATTTAATCATAAAGAAGAGGTAAGTCAGTAAAATACGAACTTATCACAAACCCTAGCACTTAGTTCACTATATGTAGGACCCATTTCATGCACAGTTTCTTTGTCGGAGAAAAAAAGTTCTAAACACTCTCAAAATTTAAGTTCGAATCCTCTCATTTAAAAAATTGGGTTCCTAAATTGTGAAGAGATAATAATAGTTTTCTTTTTTCTTCTCTGAATTTTTGTGGTGGAATCGTCAAGCAAATTGATTATAAATCTCTCCACGCCTCTTTGACAAGTCTACATGGACTTGCCATACGTTCTATGTTGGGACAACATAATTTTCTGCATATTTGAGTTGGCCTCTAATGTGTCGGGAATTAGTGACACATCTTTACTTCATTTCATAGTATTTTGCATGCATTTAGGAGTTAAATTGAGTAAAAACGAATCATATTATGCTATATTTCAAGAACTCAAGCGATGAAAATATTAAAGGAGTTTTTGTCTAAAAAAGTGCTCAAAGGACGAGAACTCAATCGATGAAAAGATGAAAGGAGTTTTTGTCTAGAAAAGTGCTCAAAGGATGAGGCAACATACGGACCGTCTATCTGAAAGACGGTTTGCACTTCCTATTGTCCCTTCCCAGCTACAGATTCTAGAAATCCAAAGGGACGAACTGTCTTTCAGAAGGATGTAAAGTACGCGGTGCAGAACAACAAGTTGTGGAATAGAGCTGAAAAGTGAAGTAGGGTCCGTCTCCATCCCTCTGCACCTGACACTCCAATATTGGTATTAAATGGGCTTTTTAGGACATAATATAAATAGATTTTTCTTATAATTTTTAGAGAGTTTTTTCATTATTCAGTTCATACTTAGAGTAGAGAGTAGAATTTAGCTAGTTTACCCCTGATTTTCAAAGTAGATTGTACATCTTAGTTTATAACTTGAATCTATTGAAGATTTCACTTTCTCTTGGTAAAAATGTTTAGTTGCTTTACTTTTATTCTTTATCTTGCTATAGGTAATGAAAACGCTCAAACTTACACTTCCCGGTAAAGTATGAAGCGGACGTTGTCAATAAAGAACCCAACAAAGAGGTTGGGGTCGAACCCACAGGGAATAAGGTAAGATCTAGACTAATGCCAATACTTAAACTTGTTGGTAAGTTATCTCCAAATTGGGGGATTCAAAGAAAAACAATATTAAAACAAGATTGTTATTGTGATTATTATCAAAATTTGCAAATAACTAGGGTAAGTATTTTCAATGGGTTCATAACTACTTTGAGTATACACACGTGATCAATCCCAATGCTTACTTATAGAACTGATAACCAGGGTTCATCCAAACGACTTGTTCATCCCTATTGGATGACTATACTCAATCACCAGGTTAGGTCTCATGAGCGATTTCTTTTTAACCGTTACCAATAAGTTCCAAATTAACTTTTTTCCGATGGCAACTCAAGTCATACAATGATTATAAAAATCAAGGCTTTGTTGTAATTCTCTTTTTCTAATGTCTACTTCTCTAGGTTCAAGCAAGTAAAGAATTCGGGAAAGTCCTAACGTTGTACACCGTTAAGAAATATTTAAAGATAAAGAGAATATAATACTTTTGTGTAACCCTATTTCGTTAATCTACCGTGGTTCTCACAAGCCTAGTTGTGAAAGTTTTAGTCGTTCATGATTGTAAGATTATATTTAGCATTTATAGACAAACACATAATTAAATACTTACAACAATAATTGAAAGAAAACCTGCTTTGAATATCAGTGAACAAACTCAAGAACAATTGATAAAATCAAGTGTCGATCCTAAGAATTGCTCTCCAAAACTTGATAAGAATTCACCAATTAAACTTTTTACACATCTACTACCTTCTCTCTATATTCTCCTAACTTCCTCCCCTATTACATAGAGATAAATAGTATTTATAATAGTAGAGTAAGCCTTCCTTGTTCTGTCATGGACTAGATTTGGAATTCATAACTCCTTTTCCTAGTTGAAGTGGGATTGGTCTTTCTAAAAATAATCTAGAAAAGTATTTATACAAATAATTAGAACTTTTTCATAAATTAACAGGGAAACTAATTTAACTACCACCCCATGATCCTATGACTCGTACCATGAACCTATGAGTCGTAGCTTCCTCTCGTACAATGCTCAGTGGCCTTGAATTTGGTTAAGTCCTGAAAGTGAGTATGACTCGTACAATGCTCTTACGAGTCGTACTGTCATGGTATGGTATTGTGAGGTCGAGCATCCTCTGAATATTTCCATGAGTATTGTGGTACGACTCGTACCTTGATATCGTGACTCATGACTGCATCATACCCTAGGATCTGCCAATCACATTTTCTCTGAAGTTCACCATGGCTCTTTGGTTCAAGTCACATGTGGTCATCACGACTGAAGTCTACGTATGGCTCGTACCTCCAAGGTATAGCTCGTACTAAAGTCTGCAATTTTACTATTTTCAGCACTCTTTTCTCTTCTTTTGCATATTTCAACTCCAATACATTATTTCCCTGAAAATAAAGTAAAAGTGCATCATATCTGTATAAACACATCTAAGTCCATGCTATTTTCCCAATTTTAAGCGTCGAAAGTGTTGTAAACTTATAGCACATTAGGTAACTAAACCCAGATCTAGGGTTGTGAATCCAATGGGTTGTGAATGATGAGTTGGTAATTTACCAACTCATTAGACTCTTAGACATGAGTTTTTATTTAGTTTTCAAGTCATTTAGGTGGAATTTATGCCCTTTGTCCTTGATCTTTGCAAGTACGCAACTTGAGCATAGGAAGCATGAAATTAAGCAAAAATCATAAAATTTGAGATGAGGAACGACGATCCACCGTAGGACACCAGTGAAATGCCAGCTGACCCCAGATGCTCACTGTGATAAAAAGGATCATCTACCAATAGACCGCGGATCAACACCGGCGAATCACCGGGCCAACGGAAGACTTCTCCACCACTCATTGGCCACCAGATATGATAGATCAGCGAATCATGGATCAGCATCGGCGCAACGCCGGTGACTAGCAAGTGATGGTCGTTAGAAAAGGGCAAAAATGTCCAGCTCCGAAAAAGAGGAGCATTTGTATCCTACTTTTGTACCTTTCTAGAAAAAGGAGAGACTGAATATTTCATATTGAATAGAAAGTAGAGAGTGGTAGAAAGAGTTTTTGCATTGAATTGTAGAGAGAAGTCTTCATCTTCTTCTTTGAAAAGATAAAAAAAAAACTCCATTGGAGACCAGAACCTTGTGCTCGAATTTTCTTACTCATTTTATTGAATGGATATTGAATTATTACTTAATGCAATATCTTTTTCTACTTATATGAGTAGCTAAATTCCTTGCTAGGGGCGTGTGAATGATTGAGTTTGATTTGAATTGGGTATTATTTAATTGATATTATATTTACTCAATTAGTATAATTCTAGNATTGCCGCTTTTACTATTGTACCTCAATTAGTATAATTCTAGTGTTTCCTATGAGTTTTAATCTAAATACTCATAGTTGCAACCGTGGGTTGTATTTACTTACTCTAATTTTTCTTAAAAAAAGAATTTAGAGTTTGAGTGAGGAAACACTAGTGGGTAATTGGGTGTTGATCATGTGGGGTTGAGCTAGAGATAGTCAAAACCCATTGTCACACACTCATTTAGCACTCATTGAGAATGAAAGCTAGAAATAGTTTGATTCTTACCCGAGTTTCTGTTGTTGTTATGAAAAGGACTTTGGAGTTTGAGAAAACCTGAGGGATAAGACACCTAATTGGTTGAAAACATCGGGTGCCACCTTGTCCCCAGCTAATTATACTATTGAGTAGTGCTAGAAGCTGTTAGTAATTCCAATCCGATGATAACCCTTCAATATCACACCCATAGTATTCTCTCCTTTGGTATTTTCTATGCTTTGTCCCTGTTTTCATGTGTGAATTTGCAGTTCAATTGACAAATTGTGATTCTCCTAATTTTTACGTTATTATTATTGAGACATTGATGCAAATTACTTCAATTTGATAGACAACTCTTGCGTGATCAAGAGTTACTGACATGCGCACAGTGCCGCTCCAACATGAGCTAAGGGCAGAATAACCTGACCTTCCTGTATCAACACAGCACCCAACCCAGACCGTTAGGTATTACAATAAACAACAAAGTCTTTACCTTCCACGGGTAACGCCAGGATAGGTTCTGTGGTTAGCAGAGTCTTGAGTTTCTGAAAGCTCGCTTCACATTCCTCTGACCACTAGAAGAGCACATCCTTTTGTGTCAACTTGGTCAATTCCAAAGCGATGGAGGCGAATCCGTTCACGAACCGATGGTAGTAACTGATCAGCCCCAAAAAACTCTAGATTACTGTCACATTAGTTGGCCTTGCCCAATTTCTGACCGCCTCCACCTTCTGTGGATCAACTCAGATTCCCTCCTTGCAAACCACATGCACCAAAAAGGACACTAACTCCAACCAAAACTCACACTTGGTGAATTTGGCATGCAACTGCTTCTCTTTTAGTAATCCCAGCATAATCCTTAAATGATTTTCGTGTTCCTATTTGGTCTCAGAATATACCAAGATATCATTAATAAACATAATAACAAAGGAAGGTTTGAAAATACCATTCATCAGGCTCATGAATGCGGCCGAAACATTAGTGAGTTCGAATGACATGACTAGAAACTCATAATGCCCATACCTGGTCCGAAAGGCTATTTTGGGAATATCTTCAGCCTAGATTTTTAACTGGTGATAACCTGACCTCAAATCAATCTTTGAAAATACAATCGCTCACTGTAACTAGTCAAACATATCATCTATTCGAGAAAGAGGGTACTTATTCTGAATATTTACTTTGTTCAACTGGTGGTAGTTAATGCACATCCGCATACTACCATCCTTCTTATTTATAAACAAAATCAGGGCACCCCACAATGACACACTCGATCTAATGAATCCTTTACTGAGCAACTCTTGCAACTACTCCTTAAGTTCTCTCAACTCAACAGGTTCCATTCAATACGGAGGAGTAGAAATGGGTCGGGTTCCTAGTTCCAAGTCTATACAGAAATCTATGTCACAATCCGAAGGTATGCCAGGCAAATCTACAGGGAACACCTCTAAGAACTCACAAACAACCGGGACTGACTCTATGGAAGGTCCCTCTAAACTAGTGTCCCGAACATGCTCCAGATACGCTGAATAACCCCTCTCTATCAACTTATGGGCACGAATATAAGAAATAAGTTTCTTAGGAGCAGAACTACAATTCCCCTTCAACTCCAACCTAGAAGACCCTGGACCCAATATAGTGACGGTCTTAACATAGCAATCTAGAATAACATGGTAAGGGGACAACCAACTTATTTTCAAAATTATATCAAAATCAACCATGTCTAAGATCACTAAGTCTGCCAGAGTATTAAATCCATGAATTCAACAATGCAATCACGAACAACCCTATCCACTAACACAGAATCCCCAATAGGAGTAGACACACAGATAGGAGTAGTAAGCACATCATACACAAGATTCAGATCCAAAGCAAAATAAGTAGACACATAAGAGAATGTAGAGCCTGGGTCACATCATGCAATAGCTATTTTATCGACCACGAAGAACATACCTGAGATAATGGTGTTTGAAGTCTCTGCCTCCGGTCTACCAAGAAAAGCATAGAAATGAGCCTGGTTACCAACCTGAGAACCACCTCAGTTGGGCTGTACCACCCCTCTACCTGCCTGGGTGCCACCTCCACCTACCTGAGCACATCCCCTACCCTACTGAACACCACCTCTAACGACTGGCTAACCACCTTGTCCTAGCTATGGACGATCCGGACTGAGTGCATTACCTCCCCTCCCATCTGGGGCCAGAGCTCGAGGAGCTGGGTGAGGAATAATCTATTCGCCCTGTTTGAACCTGGGGAACCATCTGCAGATGTGGCCATACTCACCACACTCATGAAAGACCTTCTCAATAACTGGTCTTTGACTTGGAATAGAAGAAATAGGATGAACCCCAAAATCAGAACGAACCATCTGAGTACCCCCAACTGCACCCGACGGTCACGGAGCTGTCCCTAGTGGACCTCCGGCTGACACCTGCATGGCAGGCTAAATAAGGCGCCCAGAGAAACCCTATGGTCTGGAGCCTTCACATGAGAACCATTGAAAGGACCAACTCTCTGAGCCTTCTTCTCGGTATTTCTTGCATAACCCTCCCGCCTCACCTCTTCAAATGACTTCACGTACTCTACCACCTTCTGAAAAGTCTTACCCGAAGAGACCATATGTAAAGCTTGTACCTGGAGACCTACATTCAAGCCTTTAACAAACTGATCCTCTCCTCCTTAGTGGGAAGTAAGGGTAGAACATATCTGGACAAAGGAGTGAAATTGAGCCTCATATGCAATAACTGATGAGCTCCCCCGCTCAATAATGGTGAACTCATCCCGTCTCCTATCCCTCAGAGTGAGGCAAACATATTTCTCTAGGAATGTGGAGTAGAATTGGGTCCATGACAATGGTGGTGACCCTGCTGGTCTGCACTCTATGAAAGCCCTCCACTAGAGCTTTGCATCACCCATCAGCTGGAAGGTGACGAATTCAACACCGTACTTCTCCACCGCCCCCATCTTATGGAGCCTCTCATGATAATCTATGATGAATTCATAAGCGTCCTCTGCCTTTGCGTCGTAGAAGGTGGGAGGCTTCATCTTGGTGAACCTCCAAACAAAGTCGTGCTCTTTCCCTGCCATCACCCGTCCTACCACCAGTCTTGGAAACACAACAACCTCCGATATGTTATCAATTCGCAGGGCCACATTAGTTGCATGCTGAATTCCTAACTGCTGCCCCGGTGCCCATAAGGCCGCTCAGAAGATTGAGGACCTAATTTAGGACCTCCAAAGATGCTGGCGCGGCAGTAGCTTCTCCCTGCGTCGGGACCTCGACTTCAACAGCCACCCGCTCCTGCACTGCTGGTGGCACGGGATGCAGACCTCTCCCTGACTGGAGCAGGAGCATGGGCCCCTCCTCTAGCCGCAGCGGGTTTCCAGCCACGACCTCTGCACCTTCCTCTACCACGAACTAGGGCCGCCACTACAGGCTCGGGTGCTGTGTCTCTGTTACCATTTGCACGTGTTCTCACCATTTCAGAAGGAAAGAAGAAAAGTTGTTAGATACCAATTTGGATCACCATATACCAATTTAAATCAAGTAATCGCACGAAAGGAGAGATGAAAGGAGTTTTCCTAAAGTCCTGCAACCTCTCGAAGATAAGTTATGGACGTCACTGCACCGATCCGCGAGACTCTACTAGACCTATCTTAGTGCAATGAGATCAACGAACCCAGGGATCTGATACTAACTTTGACACAATCCCAATGATCGTGATTGACACCCATACTAACCCCCCGGTGGGTGAACCAGCGAAACCCGATAACAATTTTCAAGTGACCCCAAAATCAAGACATTCATGAAAAAAAATCAACTATTATGTTCTAAAAACAATTTCGGAAATAGTTCCGCTGCAGCGGAATTGCTTAGGAAGTAGCTCGACATGCTGTACTATTCTCAGTTCATCCATCCCACAGTTCAATAGATCAACAGTTTAGCATCTCACATACTCCATAAATCCATCAAACACGTATAATAAAACAACAATCGTATCATCTATCAAGAGCTATAAGTCCACAGTTAATGGTAGCAACAACTACTAAAGAATTACACGTGGTGACAAAGTCACACTTAGCATTAAAACATGATCTTCGTTATCAACTCACATCATATCAACGATGCTTCGCACATTCTCTTCGCACGTTCCTCATCCAACTTCATGAATATAAGCGAAATCATAAAACAACACACAAATGACAAAATCAAGAGTAACATGACGGGCATACGCCTGCGCCATCTCCCCTCAAAACTCAACCACATGAACCATGTACACACATGCCTAAGGGTCTTATTTTTACCCATTCAGTCATGACATGCAGGGATTTCTAGAAATCTATGTACTATCCCGATGTGGCACCCGCTCCCACTCATATGCTCGTTTGGATGCTCCCCTTGGACACAACCACTCGATAATGATATTCGCTCACCCGGATGTTCCCCTCGGGCTCGAGCCTCTTAATTCAGGATACCATCATTATCCTATTCAATCTTAATTTTTGCAAAACAACAAGTATACAAGTCGTACAATTCACATGTACTATAATTTTTTATTCTCTTTTCACATGATCAATTCATGACAAGCAGTTCACTTCACAATTTCTCATAAACTTAACTATATTAAGCATGACTTTCTATCAACATGGTAATCATACTCATTCGCAAGACAAGTCACAACAAGGTATGTCCAAAGACCAGTCACATACAATTATCACCTAAGCATACAAATCATTAAGGAGGTTCTAACTCTCCAATCATAACCTACCTCGATTACTCGAAGTTATCGACTCCGCTATTCTGCAAGAGTTTTTCCCTTCCTCAATGCTTCAGATTATTTGAAATCTACACACATATAATTATTAATTAATCACTCCTCAAGATAGGGCCTAATTCGATCAAACCCTTCCCTTTTCAGGGTAAATAAATAAAAAATCCTTCCCTTCCACCTAGTTCTAGGTCCCCACCTTGTCTAACCCATCAACATTAATAAGAGGAACCTTAGGAAGTAAACATTACTCGAAATTCAACAATCAAAACTTCCCATTACTCCCCCATAATCTCAGCGCTAGTTCATCAACTTAGGCTTCTCTAGTTAAGAATTTTCACCATTAATGGATCATCCCTTAAGCTTTTACGATAAACAACACCCATTAAAGGAGCTAGGGTACACGAAACATACCTTTTCACCACCACTTTCAGCTCTAGGGAAGAAATTGCTCTCACCCTTGCTCTTTCGCGTTTTGGAAAATAATGGGACTTAATCCTAGAAGTCCCACTTAAATCCACTTTTAATTTTCGTCATCCGCTACAGTGGGCCTCTACAGTAGCCACAGGGTCGCTGCGGCGGTTCCAGTGGTTACTCCATTGTTTCACCACGGCAGAACTCCAACCGCTATCACGGTCTCGCTACAGCGGGAATCCAACCACTGCAGCGGTCCCTCAAACGAGTAGCTACCCAAAATGGCCAATTCCATACTTAATTTATTTTACAACCTCCAATCTACCCCTTAGCCTATTTTTCGTGTTCCTGGCGCTTAACCAGCCCGTAACAACGTTGGGGTCGTTACACTCCTCCCCCCAAAATCTATCTATCTAGTTCATAGACGTTTCTCCAAAAAATTCCCTAAATGAATCTTGAAACTATTAGAAATTTCATATTCAAAATTAAACAACCCAGAAACTCAATAAAACAATAACAAAATTTAAATTCGATTCCAGTCCAATTCAAAATCACAAAGTATGTGCAAAAAAAAGAATTAAAGTAGAGATGAACAGACATATAGAGGAATGAAATAGAGAGAAACTAAATGAGAAGGATGCGGAGTTATAAAAAAAACTTGGGTATCACTGATACAAAAAAATGTTAATGTTAAAATGGATAAATAGATAATATATTATTTTTTGCCAATATTTTATTCACTGATACAATTATAATAGTCATGACTCTTATCAGTGGTTACAAGTTTGGTTCAATATTCTCTATCTTAGTATTCTACCAAATAATCATTAAAGATTTAATTTAGCAGAGTATGACAAGAAAATAAATTGAGATCAAGTTGACAAATTTGTGAGAAGAGGAAGATTATTGATGAAATCTCGTTTTGTTTGAGTTTGTTTGCTGATACTATTTATGACATATGAGACATAATTTTGAATATAGAAAATTATATTACATGAGATCTAGAGGAATGTATCAATGTGATTCAAATGATCAAGGGTGCTAAGAATATATTTTTATGATCTAATTGAAGGCTTTCATGATGATGACAAGAGGCAATATATTCCTAACAAATGTATAGCAACATATTCTACAGTATGTTGATCGCACGATTTGTTTATCCAGTATGAATGATGCAACAGAGATAAAAAGAAAGAATATGTTTTTCCTAAGCCTGATGAAACTTGAGCATTCTCTTATATGTAAGAGTGGGATGTTGAAAAATATTATTGAATTGGTTCTACTCATAAGGAGTTCGAGATGAACCAATATTAAGAATAATAAAAGTACGATTCAAATTCAAGAAGCAAATATTTGTTGGATCAATATTATAAAATTGAATATATGAATGCTGTTGGCCTTAAAATTTCTATATTAAAATTCAAAAAATATGAGATATACTATAGGCTAGCATCTCTATTTATCTTTTTTTTTTCCTATTAATTCTTATCCTAATTTACTTTCAAAAATAAAAAAAACTAAATACATCTTCTTTATGATATTTCTAGTTATTATCATTTATTTCCCCCCCTAAAATCTCATTGATTTTAACCTTTATCTATTCTATCAACTTTTCACTTTCTTTTCCTTATTTGCCATTTTTATATGTTTCTTTCATTTTCTTCCATTGTATTTATCTATTAAGTTAATTATATTAAATATTTTTATAATACGATTCAATTTTAAATAC
>JACEIK010001538.1:7588-22252 GCA_018107945.1 Datura stramonium | reverse complement strand
TTAGATTTGGACTACGTTTGGCAGCGTAATCGGACGATAATTTAAATACCCTCTTCGTCTCTCTCTGATCTCTTACGTTTCTGGAAATTATCATATGGATAATGAACTTAAAAGCCGAAGTGGGGCTTTATATACTTGGGACTTATAAGTCGCATTCAGGGAATGCGATTTATAAGTTGCATTCCTGGAATGCGATTTATAAGTCGCATTTTGCCTTGCGACGCGCCGACTTGGCGTTTGTCCGATCTTTCCCCGAGCCTTTTTCTAGCATGTATGGTTTTCAAATACTCTTAACCAACACGCGAATAGGCCATCTATGTGCCAGAAATTTACGGGGTGTAACAGGTTTTCTGCAAAAATGTCAAATGCAGAAAACCAATACCGTTCATCGGTTTGTTCTTGGCTATGAAGAACATACTGACGGATAGGGTCAAAATTTTAGATTTTTTAATTAAAAAGAATAAATTAATTAAACAAAACCTATGGTGTCCGTCGATAATTTATTTTTCTACGTAGAGTAGAATTTAAAAACTCCATAAAATTAAATTTTAAGTAATTGACAGACATCCCTCAGTATTAATCAATATTGTTTGTCGGTTTGTCGTCTCCGACCAGCCAAATTCTGAGGAATGTATGTTTGTCAGTTAGCCATCAATTTTTCCCAATAAACCAACGTTGTCCGTCGATAATGACCCTAGATTTGTTCTAGTTTTTTTTAGTATGTTTTCTAGAAGTTTCTACTCCAAAATTTAAATCAGTTCTAACTCAACAAGGTCCAACTTTTATCAAATTATAGGACTTAAACCATGGTGAAATAAGCGTTCTATAGTCACATTACTCCTAAGAAGAATTAATTACTCACTTCAAGACCTAGGAATCAACACCCAACCCTTTTCCTTCAAGTCTCCGTAGTTTCCATAACCTAAGGTTTTCATCTTAGAGAACACCATCTAAGACCATCCATTGATTCTAGGGTGTTAGGAGATCGAAAGAGGAGAAAACCTAGTTAAAAATCTTACCTTGAGATGAACAATTGCTTCAACCTCTGGAAAATCTCCCTAACCTTTCTCAAAAGTCAGCCTTAAAGTTATGGGTGAAAAACTCTGAAATTCTAAAGTTATGGGTGAAAAACTCTGAAATTCTAACTTTAAACCATCACAAGGTCTTTCTTTGTCCACTGCAGTGGTTGTATTACCTTTGTAACGAACTCTCTATGTCGGTCAGGACCCTACCATAGTGGACCCACAGTTAATACTCCTTTTTGTTATACCAAACCACCAACCGTAATAGCGGTCTCACTACAACGTCTTCCCTACAGCTGTAGGGTCCCCCGTTAACCAGTAACTCAATATTTTCTACATATTTTCCATTCCTCAAACCCAAGTCTAAATTCAACTCCCCAATATTCCCAGCGTGCACCTAGGTGAAAATAGGGTATTCTGGACTTAACTCCCCCCACAACGCCAATCGGGTCGTTACATCAAATACTAATTAAAACACCATTCATCCTCGAACGGTCAAAGAAGGCAAGGAAAAGGAAATACCTGACTCAACAAACAGCGATATTTGTCTCGCAAGTCTGTGTCGATCTCCCAAGTGGATTCCTCCATTGGAAGATTCTTCCATTGGATCTTTATTATCGCGATCTCCTTCGATCTCAACTTGTGGGCCTCCCTATCTAATACAGCCACTGGCTCCTCTTCTTAAGAAAGATTCTCATCAAGCAGCATGGAATCCTATTGAATGATGTAAGAACCATCTTCTTCAACGTGGAGACATGAAATACCGAATGTATTCCAAAAAAACCTAGCGGCAAGGCCAATTCATAAACTACCTCTCCCACACATTGAAAGATTTCAAATGGCCTAATTACCTCGGGCTAAATTTTCCACACTTTCCAAATGTATCACCCCCTTCATGGGGGAAAACATAGCAAGACTTTCTCTCCCACCATGAACTCTATATCTCTCCCCTTCCGATCTGCATATTACTTCTACCTGCTTTGAGCTGCTAAGAGCCTTTCTTGAATTATCTTGACTTTCTCCAAGGATTCCTTTAACAAATTAGTGGCTCATAGTCTCACATTGAACCAGCCGATAGGAGATCTACATTTCCTCTCATATAAGGCCTCAAATGGCGCCATGTCAATTCTTGAGTGATAGTTGTTGTGTAAAGTTTTCCAATGACAAGAACTTATCCCAATAACCCCCAAAGTCGATAATACAAGCCCCCAGCTTATCCTCCAACACGTGGATCATCCTCTCCGACTATCCACTCATCTGCGGGTGAAATGGCGTACTCAAGTCCAGCCTAGTGCCTAATTTATCCTGCAAGGTTCTTCAAAAATTAGAAGTAAACTACGTACCTCTATCTGAGATAATCGATACTGGCACCCCATGTAACTGAACCACCTCTTTCACATATAGTTTGGCCAATTTCTCCGCATTGTAAGTCACCTGGACCAACAAGAAATGGGAAGACTTAGCCAGTCTATCAACAATGAATCAGATTAAGTCAAATGTCCCCAAGGTTTTCGAAAGGTCAACCACGAAATCCATAGCTATCGCTCCCACTTCCACTCCGAGATGGGCATTCTCTAGAGTACTCCCCTAGGCTTCTGATGCTCATATTTCACTTGCCGGTAGTTTAGGCATTGGGCAACGTGCTCTAGGATATCTTTCTTCATCCTGTTCCACCAATAGTGTTGCCTCAGGTCATGATACATCTTGGTAACTCTGGGATGTATGGAGTACCTCGAGCTATGAGCTTCTGATAGTATGATCTTGATGATATCACCAACCCAGGAACATATGCACACTCCCTTATTCTCAAGATCCCTTCATCATCTATTACCGCCTCCTTGGCATCCCCTCGCAAGACCTGGGCACAAATCTTACTTAGCCTTACATCCTTAAACCCACTATAATAATGGAGGATCGAGTTCTGAGAAATCAAAAGGGAAAGAGACAAGTTCACACATCGTTATAAACAAAGATGTTCAGACATTTTTATCCACTTTAGCCAAATCCCATCAGCACCATTCATCTCTTACAAGGTATAATAAATCAGGACCATTGATAATGAGTGGGGATGCGACACCTGGCTAGCTGAGTCATCTATATCCAGAAGCTTCTACCCAAAAAAACATCTAGCGGTGATGATCTAGCCTCCACACTCGCCAATATTCAACCTGACTCCACCACATAAGTCTCACAAGGCTATTGGCCAATGTCGGAACTTCTCCGACCATTGGGCACCGCGCAGCTTCCAAGCAAGCCAAACTATTCATACTTACAGCTTTCCAACTCAACGCATCTACCACCACATTAGCCTTCCATGGATGATACAGGATTGTGACATCATAGTCCATAAGATATTCCATCCACCTTCATTATCTCAGCTTGACATTCTTCTGAGAGAACACATACTGTAAGTTGAACACCTCACAATGGGCGCCATACAAGTAATGTCTCCAGATTTTCAAAGTGAATATCACCACTTCCAATTCCAAGTCATGCGTTGAGTAGTTCTTCTCATGCACCTTCAGCTGTCATGACCTGTCTTTCCTGCATTAGCATGACACCCAAGCTAGACCAGGAAGCATCACAATAAACTACAAAGTCTTTACCTTGCACTGGTAGTACCAGGATAGAGGTCGTGTTCAACAATGTCCTGAGCTTTTGAAAGCTCTCTTCACACTCCTATGACCACTGGAACAACGCATCTTTTTGAGTCAATCTAATAAGACAAGAGGCAATGGCTACAAAACTTTTCACAAAATGGCGGTAATAACAGGCAGTGACCTATCTTTCCTGCATTAACTAGTAGCTCAACATTTTTCTGTACATTTTTCATTACTCAAACCCAAGTCTAAATTCAAAATCCCCCCTACATTTCCGCTGTGAACCTAGGTGAAAATAGGGTGTTCTGGACTTAATCCCCCCGTAACTCCAGAAGGGTCGTTATGCACCAACTGTGAGAGTTTTTGTGATCTCTTCATATGTGTTCTTTTGAATTAATTAAATGTTTGATCATTCATCCTCTACTTGAAACATGTAGGCCCATGAAACTCTACACTATTGTTGATTTTCCTCCAAATAGACTCAGAGGATATTTTAGTCGACTGCTTTCTTAGATTTATTATGTTTTAACCTTCTAGTAATACTTTATGTATTCTAGCTTTCGCCTAGTTGTAGTTCCTGTAATGATGAACTGTATAAGCTAGCTTCCAACCCTGATGAACTCTCCTGATATTGTAATTTAGCTCTGTTGATTCTATGTTGTCCCCTGTCTAATACGTGCATTCTGTAATTACGATAAAATATAGTGCCTGAGATTTGAATTTAGAACCTCAAAGTGAATTTTGAATCCCTAAATTATTGAGTCAACCTCAACACTTAAAAATGGTGTGTATTGATGTTTTTCTATTTTATCTATTTCAATATACTATTTTAAATTGATACCTTAGGAATGATATGAATTTAAATGACAACGAAGTGTCTCTCAATTTTTAGTTCTTGTATTCTTGATTTATTTATTTAAGCTATCAATATATATATTATTAAAAAAAATTATAATTCCTCTATTTAGATGCATCTTTCATTAATCATTTTTTATCTAGTTTTTTTCTAAATTCATCTTCATTTATCTACAAAGTAAAAATAAATATTAAGCACAATTCTTTATAATTTGTATTCAAATGTCAATAAAAAATATTAAATGTAAAGTAAATAATGACTAAATATACGTATTTTAGGTCAATCATCAAGAATCACAAATATTTCTTAACATATATTTTTTTGAAAAAATTAATATTATGTCAGTTTGGTTTGATTTTTCTTACTCAATATCAAACCAAATCAAATCAAGCCTAATCAGTTTAGTTTGTTGGTTTGATTTGACTTTCAATTAAGTGTGTTGTTTGATTTGACTTGTACACTCCTAATTACCATGATTGAGATTTATGAAATTGAATTGTTCAATTTCAAACACTTTGCTAAGCATTACTCAGTGAGTTTCCATGGACAAGCGTAACTTAGACCAATTTTTCTCCTCAATAATAACTATGCAATGACATGATGATCAATATATATAACATATATTTAAATTGGCAAATCAACTTTCTTATGGAAGGAAGAGGAAATTTGGATTCTTAACTGATTTGAGAAATTTCTTATGATCTCATCCACATTGTTCACGAAAGACGTTTCTTCGACTATTATATCCGAGTTGTGATAGTTTTCTGTTTTGTATCCTCACCTATTTAAGCATAAGAATTCCTTCACATTTTTTTAGGATTTTCATTCACAGAGAAAGATTATTGTCTTTCTAGTCGATCTTTCCCTACTCGCGCATCAAAAGTGCCTAAGCTGTCCACATCAGTGGTTCCTTGCTTTTCGTCAGCCACCACTAAGGGGGAGACCTGGGCTACAGAGGGTTTTGGGGTCTATATATATGTAATTTATGAAGTCAAAAGAGAGATTAGGTTTATATATCCTCATAGTTTTATTATATGGCTTGTATTAATCACATATAAAAGGATTAAACAAAGCTAAACAAATAACTAGGGGTGGACGTTCAGTTCTTCAATTTGGTACTTCAATTTTCGATTTGTCAATAGTGTGTATTAGATGCTATATCATACCAATTTAGTTCGGTTTAATTTTTTAAAAGTTTGATTAAGTTTAATTTGATTCTTCAATATTTTAATAGAAATTATTTTCCAAACTGAAAATTTCAGCAACGATTATTTGAGAAATGTTACAGAACATACGTAGTCACATTTTCATATAGTGTACATACCATAATCATAGATAGAGATATTTATAGATTTTATCTGATAGCATAATCATAGATAGAGATATTTAGGGATTTTTTCTAATTTTGTTTCCTTAGATAAATTTAGTTGTACACCTAAAAATATAGCTTTTACTCTTTAATAACAAAACAAGTAGATTTCTCCATTATCTCTGCAATTTACATGGTATCGGAGCGATCCTTTTGATTTACCGGAGTTGGGTGAGGAAACTCACTGGAAAATTCACTTATTCACTGTCTTGGTCTGATATCAACTTTGGAGTTGGAATTTAATCAACACAACTAGCCTAGGGAGAACTAACTTTCCCCGATCTATACAATTTTAGAATTCGGCGGCCGACAGAAACGCGCATGAATATCATATGTCTGTATTAGAGGTCTGAGGTGACCTGTTTCAGGTTATAATCAAGTTCAGTTTTTAACTCCAACATTGGATTAATATTTTAGATGAGGATTCAGTGGTGTATTACTCAACAGACATCTGTTGGTGTGATTTCGAAGCTTTTCAATTTCTGTCCAATTTGTTTTCCTTTGGTCTATATTTTTATTTGCTGAGCTTATTGTACGATATACTGCTTGAGACTCCATATTACTTGGAAGAGTTTTCGTTTATGAAAGTTTTGTTGTGCTTCCCTGATTGGCGACCATCTTCCGCTTATCTATTTGGATTCTTTGATTCGTGAGGTGTCATTATTTTGTTCTCTGCTTTGCTAGACTATTTTATTTTGGTGTGAAGTTTTGATATTTTTTAAATTCTATGGTTAGAGGAGTTCTTTGGTTATTATATTTTTGGTTTAAGTCAGTTGGGGGTATATTCGTGTGGAAATTTGATGTTATCCCCGTGTTTTGTTTTTATTGAGTATTCATAGTTGGAAAAATCTTCTCTCAAGAAGTTTTTCATGCAAAGTTTCAGGCCAAAGAATTGGGGTAGATGAAATACTTCTTGGGCGTGGAAGTAGCAAGAAAGGGATTTTCTAATCATAAAGAAATATGTACTTGACCTACTTGTAGAAACTGAAAAGTTGGGAGCCAAACCGTGTGGCACACTAATGGTTCCTAATGTATATCTTACTAAGGATGATGATAACCTTTTTTATGATCCAGAAAAATATAGAAGGTTAGTTGAAAAACTGAACTACATGACCTATTGATACGACCAAATTACACATCTTAAGAAGTATAAAGCGGTCGCTTTTTGATAACGCTCAAACCATACCTCTTACTGAAGTGAGAAACAGACATTATCAATAAAGAACCCAACTAGAGGTTGGGGTCGATCCCACAGGAAATAGGGAGACTGGATTATAGCCGATAACTGAACTTGTAAGGTAGTTACTTCAAAATAGGGGGATTCTAAAGAAAATCAATAATAAAAACAAATATCAAAATTTTGATGTTAAGTCAATATCAAAGGATAACTAGGGTTTGTTTTCCCCATGGGTTAATAACTGCTTCAAGTATACACTCATGATTATCACCAATACTTACTTATAGAACTGATAACTTAGGTTCATTCAAACGATAGATCAGTCCCCTATTGAATGACTATACTCAATCACTCGATCAAGCCTCATGAGCGGTTTCAAACTATTCGTTATCACTAAGTTCCAGATTTAACTATCCTGCGAACCATAGCTCAAATTAATACAACGATAATCAAGATCAAGGCTCCGTTGTAATTCTCTTTTCCTAATCTCTACCTCTTCGACCAAAGAAAATAAGGAATTTGGGCATGTACTAACATTGCACACCGTTAAGAAACGTTTAAAGATGAAGAGAATACAATATAAGTGTTTGTCTTGATTTAGAATCACTTTGTGTAACCCTAGCTTGTTAATTCACCATGGTTCCCACAACCCTAGTTGTGGAGATTTTAGCCTCTTGTAGTTGCAAAGTTGTGATTTGCATTTATGATTAAGAATAAAAATCAATACTTACAATAATGATTGAGAAAAAACACTTCCTTCAATTACTCCACAAAAATCTTGAAAAACAAGTAGCAAGAACAAGATGAATTCAAGAACAAGTTGATCACAAGTTAAGACCAACTCAATTCTCTCTTTCTCAAGGTTTATACTCTCTAAAACTATCAAACTGACGTCCTCCTATAAAAATAAAACCTAAAACATATTTATACAGACACAAGAATCCTTTTCCTAAGCCAACAGGGTGAATTTCCNCCAGTGCCACGACTCAACCTACGATCCGTAGCATGCTCCTACAACCCGTATCTTCCTCTCATACAATATCAACTGGCTAAATTCTGGCTAAGTGTTAGATCTGGGTACGACTCGTACTGAGCTCCCATACTTTGAATTAGAGATTTTGAAGTTTTTCTGAATTTCATCACGACCAGAATGGTACGACTCGTACCTTCATCTCACGAGTCGTACTTTCTTCTCATAGAAGGAGCCAGACTCAGATGCAATTCTTCTGGATTTCATCACGACTCGTATAGGCCCGCTAGTGAATCGTAATGGGACTCGTGGGTCGCATCTGCTCAGCCTTAACTTTCAGCAACTTCTCACGGCCACCAGTACAACTCATAAGTCCTTCCTACGATCCGTACTGTGGTCTGTACTTTTTGCCCATTTTGCACTTTTTAAGCTATCTTTTGCAATTTTTAGTTCCAACACCTGTTTATCCTGTAACAAAAGGATAAGTACCTCATATCCACATAAATACACCTAAGTCTACGCTGTTTTATTAGATTTGAGCGTCGAATGTGCTGCAAATCCACAACACATCAACACCGTCAACTTAAGACTTTTTCATATCCTCAAGCAAAGAAAAGAAAAACTAGAACACGACGCTCAACTAGAAAATAGACTTAAGATACTACAGTCAATACTCAAACAAACCTGCACTTTCTATACATCATTCTATTGACCCTTGCTCATGGAACCACATCAGATAATGTACTACAAGCGACCTCAAAACATCATAAACAGGAATCAAGACATGTCATCTAGCTATCAACAACCAGTCAAGTCATCAGCAATGTTTTTCACACAGACCAATAGTAAAAGCAAACATAATCCATGTACCCTCACACAAATGAAGTCCCCTCTCAGATATGAATTTTCAAACATAGCATGGGACTAAACAAGTAAGGCACTCACTCTCACAAAGTAGTTACAAGTATTGTGTCAGATGCCATAGGTTTGCCCTTATTTTCTCTGTTTTGGTTTTTCAGATGGTCGAGTTAAGATCACTACACGACTTGGTATGGCTTGTAATGTAGGTTCAGGGTTGGACAAGATAAAGATAGAAGATTTTATAAGTGACTATTCCTTCTTTGGCACTACATACATTGGCTACACCATTCATCTAATTCACCCTTTTATTCTTTCATTCCCCCTTTTCTCCTTTTTCCACTTTTTATTCACATTTGCATGGGTGTGGTGAGTTTTCACTTTTTTCAGCTTTTTCAAAATTTCTTCGAGCTTTATTTTTCAACATTTACAACATTTTTCATCATTTTCTTTTCATCTCACCACACCTCATTTTCCACCATTTCTTTCTTTTCTTTTCTTTTCTTTTCTTTTCCTTTCTTCCATTCCCACCTTTTATGCACCCCTACTCTAACCACCCTCAACTTAAGCATTTTTCTTATGCCGAGGTTCACAATATCCAAGGAAGGACCAGGGCCAAAATAGGTTCATTACAAAAATGAGTACGGTTAATCGGTAAATCAAAGAAACATGGTCTATAAAGGCTCAAACTTGGGATCAAGGGATTCATGCAACTTTTGATAGGGCAATATAGGCTAAAAGTGAGCTAAACAAACGATGGCATATGATCATATCCTAACCAACCATCCTTAGCCTATGCAGAGACCAACCAGGCAAGTTCTAGATCTACAACACAATACCGAACTGACTAATATACCTCACTTCACATGGTACATGTACTATTTTCACCTCACCTTTCTGATTTATACATGGCTTAACAAAATTACTCATGCTAACAAAATAAATGACATCCATAGATCCACAACAATCATGCATGTTGTCACAAATACATAGCTAATGCTTCAGAAAATTTTTAAACAGGGTCAATTTTTTCAAAAACCAAAACTAGTGCATTTTTGTTGGTTGAGTACTTCTAAGCTACTTTCTAATTAAATAAAAATCACAAACTAAAAATAAATATCCTACACATGCCGGTTCTACTAAATAGCATGCTTGAGGGAAAAGAAACACGGCAAGAAAAACCCTCAGACGAACCAAAAATTCCAAAAATCACAAGTACACTAATTGCACCCCCTCCCCCTCTTTGAAAAGTTAGCTTCGTCCCCAAAGCATCATCTAGAGGAACATAGGGAAGAGGACATACCTGTGGCGCACTAGGTGCTCCTATCATCTCACGGAGGTGGTACCTCCGCTGCAATAGTGGCGCTAGCAATGGCCGACACGCTCAATTATGTGTCAATAGGGAGAGTGGTCCCCCCCTCAGCAGTCGTGGCCGCTTGGACAGCCTCTGAAAATATATGGGCTGAATGTGGCTCTCCCGAAGGGTCATGACCACAGGCAAGCTCGGGATGGGGTGCAGTGGAGCTGCCTGCTCCTCTAGCTCTCTCATGAAGCTCAGTCATATGTGTTTCATGAGTCTGCATGCTCGTTGCCCTAGCCCACTTGCGCTCTTTTCTCTCCTTTCTTGTTTTTCTCAAACTCTTCTCACTAGCATCTTCGGCAACTCTTCTTGCCTTTATCACCAGCTGCGGTCGGCTCCCAGTATGCTGCCAAATCGATATCCTCATCAAGCTCGACAACTAGGTCCGAAAGAGTGGGGGCTGCTAACACTATTGGTTGTAGTGATGACAACTCAACTACTTGGCTCCGAAGAGCCCCCAACTCCACACGGAGACTGCTGGTATTGGTCTGCTCCGCTATTCTCTCATCGAAATGGCTCTTAAAACTATTTAGGCGGGTATGTAGAGCCTGAGCTGCTGCCTCTGTCTCTGACTTGACCCATGGTTTGACATTATCCATCATGGCCTGAATCTTACGCTCTTCCATGGTCAATCTCTTAGCTAGCTTTTCGAGGAAGTCCTGTGGTACCAAGATGTACCCCGCTAGTGTTTGAGCTTGCATGTTGGGCAGTGGTGTAGCTGAGGTGCTGGGAGCTGACTCTGAATGGCCGGCGTCTGTAGCCGGTGTCTCGCTTTACTCCTATGTAATGGGGACATTCACCTGTACGTCCCCTGCTGGCTGGGCTGCTGGGATAGCTGTGGGAATCCTGAATCTGCTTACCGGGTTCATCTCATCCCGGATAAGGCCTATATTTGCAATCCTTTAGCCTCCAATCAACCGCTCATCACCCCGTGGAACTTCTGCCTCCATACATAATATGAATACAAGACTCGAGAATGGGATAGCAATGCTTACACCCACTGCCCAGTCTCGTATCTCATCGGTTATGATCCTCGGAATATTGATAGGGTAACGAGCTTTAATAACTAACTCATCAAGATAAGTTGGGACAACATAATCATGTATATTCTAGCAATCAATGATACACCGAAATCTCATTGTTATGCACCCTCGCTGTTAAAAGAGATGCCCTCACTCACAACATGCATAACATAGTCAATTTAGGGGCAGAAATATAGAAATAACACTCCGTCTTTCAAAGAATTTCTCATGCACAAATTTGACGAATCATAGACTTGTCCTTAGTATAAATACTATAGGCTATAATGTAGGCTAAAGAACGGGTAGGAATCATTTGGCCAAAGTAGTGACTAACCCTCCCTAGATACTTTTAAACATTTCACAACTCTTTAATATCATATAGCACACTCTTCAATCTATTACTTCTTTCTTTATTTTTCTGCATTTTGTTACTCCTTATATCTTCATTTATTTAAACTCAAAAATCAATGGTGATTAGTTGGAGCACTTAGCAATGTTATCTTTTCTGCTTATTCAAGTCTTTTCTTGATTTTTCATTCTTCTTTGTCCTTTCCCTACTAATACCATATGTTTTGTTCTACATTTTTCACCTTTATTCTTCTTTTTTGCGCTTTCACCTTTTAGCTTCCCTAGCTCTTCATTTGTGCTCCTTTCACAACTAAAATTTTCAATTAAAGTGCCTTAGGAATCATTTAGAAGCAAAGGTCAATTAGAACAAAAGGATTTAACTTTAACATAATTGCTAAAAGAATAGACTCAAACTCAAAATGGCTAACTAAGGATATTACACCAAGGCAGGTTATTAACAGGACAAAAGTAGGCTATCAAAGAAACGCCTATATCACTTCCTAAATTCAATATTCTTTATTTCTTTTAGCGCACACACTATGCAAGTTCAGGACATCAACATATACGCATGGAATTTATACAAACATCTCACACATACATGATACAAATGGTTCAATAATGGCTATCAAGATTACGTAAACATAACATGATTATATTAAATGTTTCACATTATTAAGCCTATTTTCAAACATAGGAGTCAAATTCAAGAGCCTACATGTTTCTAAACAAATATTTCTATCTTTTTGTGCATCTTTTTGAGTGGACTATTTAAGATGCCTTAATGTTTTTTCCTGAGTGGAGTACCTAACATCAGAAGGTTACCAGTTCTCGTTCTCCTACAAATAACTAATTTTCCTCAAGATAGTCGTTATCCATCCATCATAGGGAAAAGTCATGACTATGAATAAACTGACACAATCCTTAAAAAAATCTAGATACTTTTACTCGATTCTAAGGGACTATCTATCGAAAAGTAACGAAAACATAAATAAGAAAAACCCAATCACAAAACACTAAACAAAAATTATTACAATATAAGTCATAGGATATAACAAATCAAAAGAACATAAGGACCAACATATAATTAGCATACAAGGAATGCAAATACCTCCACCCCACACTTACGCAATAGCACTGTCCCCAGTGCTTAAGCAATAAAGTACACATATAGAGTGAAAGAATGAACTCCCTAGTCCTATTCCTCATTATCGCTGGAAGCATATGCATTCAAGTAATATGTACTGTTACACGTCACTCGGATTTCAAGTTAGCTTGTTACAATTGCTTTACTTTTAAAATGATAGATTTGAGTTATTTTATATTTTATTGAAATTTAACAAGTTTTAAATATTATATTTCAAACCACGTTTAACTTAATCCTAATTTAAAGAAAGCTTTGACCAAGACTGATCAAACTTGTCACCTCTTTTAATTTCAAGACTTATTTGACATCCTCTACTCATTTTTCTCTGCCTTTCACTGACATTAACTCGACAGATGGCAATATAAACTACAGACAATGTCATGACAGAAAACGAGGGAGAAGTAGAACAAACATTCAGCATCTACTCATTTTCTCACAAAAGTTTTGTGAGAGCGAATGATGAATTTTGTTGGCATAAAAGATGAGTAAATGGCACTGGAAAAAAAAAGGTTGCATTTTAGTTTATAAACTGTTAAAAGACCAAAATATACATTACACACAGAAAATGCCAGAATGATTAAAGATCATGTTTGTTGCATTTGCTTCTTCAGACCTCCAAGAGGACCATAACATTTCTCCTCTATCGTTTGCATATTACAACTACACCTATTGTTGTTAAGATTAGCACCACATTCCAGACACAAACCTTTGCATTTGGGATCACAGACAGCATTAATGGTGATTTCAATGTGCACTAGATCTCTAATTTGTTTTGAAATGTCTATGACTTTTTCTTCGGGAGGAAAATACAGTTGGTCTTCTAAAGGGATCCAAGCATCATTGTCCTCCATTTCCACTTCGACGTTTCCAAAACTTTTGAATTTGTCCTCTCCAAACATTACACCCATGTCCAGGGTCTCTGGTTCTTTAATAGGTTTTTCACTCAATAAGAGTGAAAAGTTTGAAAAGATACTTTCTGCAGCTGGTTCGCCGCACCTTCACAAATACAATATTCACCATGACAACAAAGATGATATTTGTGCTTTAAAGTGAAAGGAAAATGTAATATGACAACAAACAAATACTGAGCATTAGAATTAAAAGGTAGAGTTTTCATGTTATGTATACGTGCAAAATAAGATTTTTTTTTATTTTCTGGACCACTTTTTAAGGCACAAAGATAATCTAAACAATACAATGGTTAAGATTAATTTATTTAATTATGTGGATTAGTTAAAGTGAATTAGTTGTCACAAGAATTAGTTTAGGTTAGTAGTGGCATTTTTGTTGTTAGTTATAGCTGGCAGATATTTTCTCTTTCGTCTACAAGTGTATATATTTCACTTCAATATCAAAAATAAATCCAATTTTTTGGATTTGCAAAATACACAGTGTAATTGTGCAGCTCTTCAACAGCTCTGCTCCTTTTCCTGTTTGATTCATCTCTTCGCAAGCTTCTTGAATGTAAGCTGTGGATTAATTCATCGATATTGGTTCTTAACAACAATGACTTTCAGGGATAATAGGTAGGGATGGAAAACGGGGCAGGACGAGTCGGTTGTAGGGCAAACCCGCATAAACCCGTGAAGACTTTAACCCGCACCGCAAAAATCCGTTTACATATATATTATATTTATAGAAAATGTGTTCAGTTCTTTTGAAGATTTGCAAGTTAGAATACTTATCTAATTTACATAAGTAGTAATGTATCCATCTGTCACAGAGATTACAGAAAGTCTGCAAGCACAAACATTATTTTAGAAAGACGAAAAACAATTCAATTTCTCTTTCATTAGCCAAACAAGAAAGGGTAAAGGGGTAAATACACCCCTCAACTTTGCCATTCAGAGCGGATATATCCCTTGTTAAAAAAATAGTGCATATATATCCTCGCCGTTTAACAAATGATGTATATATACCCTCATCATCTAACAATAT
>JACEIK010001537.1:212098-267237 GCA_018107945.1 Datura stramonium | reverse complement strand
GGCGGCGAGGACGCTCAAAGGGTGCCCTCATAACACAAACAGGTCTCAACAAATAATAATCACGTATAGCAAGCATGTTTGAACTGAAAATACTATCTGTGTTCTGATTTCTTATTCTAAACTCTTTTCTGCTTTAATTATATAACTAGTATAATCCTTAGCTGAAATGGTAGAAATCTTCCACTAAAGATGATTTTGCAGTATACTTCAAAATTATGCCTCCATATTCAAAATTCAAAAATCAGACTCCAAGTTCGATATCTTTATTACCCAAAAATCATGCAACAATGAAAATCTTATGAATGTTACATCCTTATTGGGTCCAAATCTTCAGTAAAGGATTTGGCTACTGATAATGTAGGAAAAGAACAATAAAGAGATGATGAAAACCATTATCTTACTTGAATCAAAGGATGAAAATAATTCAATACTATTCTTTGTGTTTCGTAAATTGTGCAACTAGAAAGAGAATATTTATTACAATTCCAAACAATCACAATCTATAACTCTTCTCCTTAAATACCATATAAAAAGTAATTATAATGGCCCTCTACTTCAGAATCCTAAAACTATCAAATTACCCATTGACATAATCTACGGACCATCAAATAGACATACGGTCCATGAATTCTCTTTATCTCTTCTATGAAATATTGTCTAGGGTTGTTGGGATTCTATCATAGGACACTCCATGGACCAAAAATGATTGACGTTTAGTTTATGTATTTGTCTTCCCAATGTTGTATTCCTTAAATGTACAGACCATGAATGTGACATACGATTCATACTTTCCATTGTGACTTGGAATCTGAACACATTGCAGACATGTCCTCTAATCTTTTTCATGAAGGTATCCACTTTATGTCCTTTAGATCTACGACCTGTGTAATGCCTAATTATGAATACTTTATGAATTTTCTTATTTTGTCTACTTTAACATTAAAAAATAACATAACAACATTCTAATATTAGAAACCATAAAAACAAGCAAAAAGACATTGAAAACTTAAGTAACAGACAACAGACGTGTCGTAATTTCATGATACATCATCAACCATTAGGTTTTCAAACTTTCAGTTTTTTTTTTAATTTTCATCATGGACACACATTTTATTTTTATCACCATTAGCAATCATGATTGCTTTACCTCCAAAATACATAATCTTATTTTTCCACACTTGTACTTTGGTCTTCACCTTCTTAATAATGTTATTATAGTAATTCTTTCTCTTTCTATCATGAAATATGGAAAAATCAAGACCTGTAAAAGGGAATTGACCTCTAGAAAAATCAGTATTGTTAGCCACTTCAAAGATTAATGGTGTTGGAAACCTTATGAAATAGAAAATAGGAACTCTTTTCCTTATTGATAATTTGTCCAGATTATTGTTCATATTCTTTCAGTGTCTTAATAGTCAGCTCCAAAGACACTCATCTGCTACTACAAAGATAATCATATCATCTGCATAACTTATTTTTCTTTGCATTGTAATTTTATTTTGTTAAGAACATTTTAAACCATTTTTTTATTACTTTAAGTATTGACTCACAAAATTAAAGACTATAAGTTTGAGAGACAAATTAAAAATCATTCCAAAATAATGGTATTGTGGGAATAACCCTTTTTTTACATAGTAGCCTGGTACTTGGAATGAAAACACTGCGTTTAGGTTTAGAACTCTTTAAGATGTCATTTGGTAGGGTGTATAAGAATAGTGTTGAATAAGGTGTATTAGTAATGCTTGCATTGATAATACAGGTATTAGTTATGTTGAGGTTATTTCTTATGCACAGTTTGATTTAGTGTGTTAAAGATAACATTCATTGAATAATTTATTTTTAAAATTATTTATTTATAAAAATATCCTCCATAAATAAGATAGAAAGGATGTGGAAAAGGTTTTGAGGGAAAATTATATCTTTGACCATGCTAATGCGTGCATTAACAACTATTGCATTACTAACACCGTGGCTTTTTATGAAGAGAATATATAAAGTTCTCCCTGAACTTGTACCTTTTTTTTAAGAATAAACTTTAACTATGTGGGGATCCTATTAACCTCCCTCCGCCCCCCAAAACCAATTCAAGATAGAATTAATAGCCCTTTCCATCTTATATTAATCTTAATGAAGAGTATGTACATCACACTCCAATCATACTTTGACACATCATTTTCTATTTTTTAAAATTCTTTTATATTTTTTTTGTTTTCCTTATTTAGTTTTCCTTGCTTTTTTCCTTTTTATTTTTTTCTTTTTTCCTTTATCGCTATTTCTTGAGAAGTCTAAGACTTCATTTTCTTACTTCTCTAAAATCATTTTCTCTTTTCTTTCCTTATATATTTTTTAGATTCAATTAATTATTGAGTTTGATAAATAAAGGAGAGAAATGAGTAGGATACAAAAAAAAATTATTTGCCGGAAAAAAGAAACTCACCAGTTTTAACTATTTTTTCCAGCTTAGTGGGTGTGTTTTTCTTTTAATACACTAATCTAAACACTTTTGCTGATCTTTTCTTTGTAAACTCAAACTCAATCTCTAATAGAAGAGACTAAAAATATCATGTTTTTACCAAAACATATATTAACTGTCAATGAACTCTTTTTTGCTGATTTTTTTCTTTAACTAGCAAAGAATAACAGAAAAATTTTCTGGGCAAAACTTGATATATTTTTGTGTAGTAATAGGTAAGAAAAGGTCAAGATATAATATGTAAGAAAGAAATAAAAAATGAATATCCAAATCTATAGCTCAAAAATTTCTAGACAACAATGGATATTGAGGTTCTACAAAGAAGAAGAAGAAGTAGGAGAAGATAATGATGATGAAGATAATAATGATGAAGAAGAAGAAGAAGAAGAAGAAGAAGAAAAAGACAAAATATGAAAAGAAAAGGAAAAAACTAAGAAAATACATCTAACAAAAAAATATTAAAAAAATAAAATTTTAATAATGTTTTCCGCTATTTCGGTATCAGTGGTAGGCCTAGTATTACTCTTATTATTCCTTATTTTTTGATGTAAGTATCTAGAAGTTACTTGTTAATCGTTTAATATTTTGCTATTGTGTACTTTGTGTGGGTATTATTGTGATTTTGATATTATATGTTGTCTCCTATGCTGCTATTATTTTTTGTGTCTATCTTTCTTAAAATCTAAGGGTATAACGGTGTAATACCCTGAAATCTCTATGATCAGACCCGAGAAATGAAACGAAAAAAATAGAAATTTCTACACTAGGTCACATTATGAGTCGTCCAGTGACCCGCGAAACACACCACGAGTTGTTAAGTGACTCATGGAGTGGAGGGGGGAGTTGNGGGAGTTGACTGAGATTGTAATTTGGAGGGGAGGGGTGGGGATTAACCACGAGACAAGCCACGACTCGTGGTCAGGGCAATGTCATGGAGCTTGTCGTGGTCAGGAGTCGGCATGGAGGTTAAAACTTATGGGTAGTGTTCTCATCGACTGGACACCATGAGTCGTTAGGTACACGACGGGATGTGGTGTCCCTCGTGGTGACTAGCAAGGTGGTGTCATCCAGTACTGGAAATTAATGCAAATGATGAGTCATCCCCTCAGGCAACGAGTTGTCGTTGCCTCGTTGGGACTGGCGATAAGTTTTTTCCTGCAAATTTATTAAGGGATTTTTCATAATTTCTAAGCTCTAAGATCTAAAATACGTCATTTTAATCTTAGATAAGTGTGTTTTAAGAAGGTTTAGCTCATTCTAAATCTTTCTCTCTCCATGCATGCAAGCCAAAAAGTTTTTATGGGTGGTAAAGCCTAGAAATTCATCAATTCTCCTTCAATTTTCTTTTGGCACTCAAGAAGGTTGAGAAATCAAAAGTATCCATGTATGTAGGGTTATGAATAGGTGTATTCATCCACTTCCATGCTCAATTCCTTCTCAAATTCATGAAAATTCTAAGTTGATGAATCTATGAAGTTTTAATCCAACTTGTGAATTCTCTTAGTATCTATCATGGGTATACTTTATTCATATTTCTAATATTGAATTATGATTCATGAGCATGTCTTATAATGTTCTCAATTACAATTCATGTTTTTCATAGTTTTACAAATTATGATGCCAAATTATGAAAGTTCATTAAAAGTTGAGATTATGATATATGTTTTCGAGTATGATGAGATGTATATGATGAAAGTATGATTTTGAATTGTCCATTTTTATATCCATGATTTTGACTATCTAAAGTATTTATAAGTTTGGGCAAGCCCTATGATTTAGCTTCATCGCAAGATGATGGTTCAGCTTCATTGAAAAATGATGGAGAGCATATGCATATTTTTTGGAGTAATGTCTAGCACTAAGTAGGCTAAGGATTCAGTCAATCCTGTGCCTCATAATTACGTGCCAACATAGGTATGTTCAGATTATTTGGGACCTCCTATGTGAGCTTTCCCTGCCCCAAGGGGCCTTCAGCTTGATATCGATACCATGGTAGCATCCTTAATCCTAGAAAGTCTTAGGATGGCTCTTCCCACTTAAGTATAATAGTCGGGACCATGTAAGCTCTATCATAGTAATTTCGGTTATATGACGAGTCTTTCATTATTCCTCATGATTTCCGTTATGCATGTTCATCAGTCATGATACAATGTTTTCAGCAGGCTTGACTCAATATTCAGTTTTACTTGTGAATAATTAGTTTCATCTTTGGGTCATTCAATTTAGTTATGATATTCAGATATGTTTAAATCATGTTTTCAGATAATAGCATACAAGTCTTACTCTCAGAATCTTATGATGAAATGTTTTATGATATGCATGATTTCTTATTTTTACTTATTTAGCGGTTTTACTTACCTTGCATACTCGGTACATTTCACGTATTGACCACATACTCTATGTTGTAACATTTCATGATACAAGCTCGGATATTCAGGTTCAGTTCCACTGTTAGCCAAATCCTCAGAGTTAGCATCTCTCAACCAAAGTTAGTGAGTGCTCATCCTCCGAGGACCCTTTTATCAGTTGTATTCAGTATTTTCAGTTTCATTCTTTACTAAGTTAGTTGAGGTCTTGTCCGATAAACTCGTCAGTATGTAGAGGCTTATCAGGCATAGTATGTTTTCAGTTTCAGATCGCTATTATGTATTCATATATTTGATATTATCAGATTTATAGACTTCTGCCATTATATATGTTAGTCTTCTGCATTATTATGTTAAGCTTTAGATGTCATGTTCATGTCATGGGCCGACTTAGAGCCTCTCAGGGTTTTTTGTCTCGTGTTTCGATTTGGGCCTATGTTCGGGTCATGACAAACTTGGTATTAGAGGATTAGGTTTTGAAGTGTCCAAGGGTGTTTGAAAGCCGCGTTAAGTAGAGTCTTTTTCATTGGTGTGAAGCGCGTCATACTTATGACAAAGAGGCTACGAAATATTTTAGAAAATGTTCCCTTCTTTCATAATCTATGTCATGCGATGAAATGTCACTCTATACTTCTAACTTGCGCTATACACATTTGCAGAATCATGCCTCCTCACCGAGTTAACAGAAGAGAAACAAGAATGGAAATGGCCATGAGAATTGTAATGGGGATAGGCACCAGTAGGCCCCACCAGTCCCCGATCATGTACCTGAGTAGGTTGACCACGTAGAGTTTAGGGCAGCCATATAGATGTTGGCTCAGTCATTGACCACCTAGGTTAACCAATTGGGGTTAGCATGTTCCCAAAAATGGGAACACAACAGCGGCAAGGGTCAAGGACTTTATTAGGATGAACCCTTTGGAGTTCCTTGGATCGAAGGTGGACAAGGACCCCAACTAGTTTATTGATGAGGTTCAGAAGATTACCCAAATCATGGGGATGACAGCGGGGAATGCACAGACTTAGCCTCTTATCAGCTAAAAGGGTTTGCACATATCTGGTTCAAATAGTGGAAGGATAGTAGGACAGTTAGAGCGGGCCCTATTAATTGGGATGAGTTCCACGCCGCGTTTTTGATCGGTTCTTTCCCCAAGAGATGAGGGAGATCAAAGTGGAAAAATTTGTGAGATTGAGATAGAACAACATGACAGTCTAGGAGTATGCTCTAAAGTTCACCGGCTTCTCCAAATATGCACCTGAGATGGTGGCAGACCAGAGGGCTCGAGTGAGTTGGTTCGTACATGGGATAGCAGACTATTTGGTCAAAGATTGTTGGACTGCGATGCTTAATCAGGATATTGACTTCTTACGGATAGTTCTATACGCCCAGCAGATAAAGGCAGTACAAATAAGTGAGAGGGAGAGAGGGGCCAAGAGGGCCATGACTGATAGCTTTGGATTCTCCCAGCAGAGACCTAGTGGTGGGCACCATCAGCAGTCCCACCAGATATCATCAGCCCTAGTGTCGTCATCAATGAGTGTGCCATCCAAATCTAGGCGAGACCAAAGGGGTTGAGCATCAGGCTCTCGAGGTTAGGGGAACAAATCTGTGGAGCCCAATATTCCAGCTTGTGATCGGTGTGGTAGGAGGCACACTAGTTAGTTCTTAGCAGGTACAGGTGCTTGTTTCAACGTGGGAAGCCTAGACATATGCTCAGAGATTGTCCAGCAGCTAGACAAGGCCATGGTAGAGGCTGAGACCCAGCCACTAGTTCAGGAGCCCCACTACATGCTCAGCTCAGCAGGGAGCCTCCTCTAGTGCAGGTGGTGGTCAGCGTGAGAATAGGTTTTAAGCCCTCGAATCTTATCAAGTGTAGGAGGCCTCTCTTAACGTAGTTACTGGTATGTTACAAGTATTCCACCTTGATGTATATGCTTTGCTATATCCAGAGGCTACCTTATCTTTTGTGACGCCCTATGTTGTTAGTATTTCAGAGAGTCCCGAAATCCTATCAGAACCCTTCTCAGTCTCTACTCCAGTCAATGATTCAGTTATAACTCGACGGGTATATAGAAATTGCCCTGTCACAGTTCTTCAGAATGTCACCTCAACAGATTTAGTAGAGCTAGCCATGAAAAATTTTGATGTTATCTTTGGCATGGATTGGCTACATGCATGTTATGCCTCAGTAAATTATAGGACCCGTGCTGTAGAGTTTCGGTTTTTGGGTGAGCCAGTCCTAGAATGGAAGGGTAGTTCAGTTTTTCCTGTAGGTTGCTTCATTTCCTACCTTAAGCCCAGAAAGATGATCTTTAAGGGTTGTGTATACCATATAGTTAGGGTTAAGGATGCTACATCTAAAACTCTAACTATCCAGTCAGTTCCTGTAGTGTGCGAATATTCAAAGGTGATTTTAGATGACTTACCGGGAATTCCTCCCGAGCGGGAGATCGATTTTTGTATTAACCTTCTTACTGATAGGCAGCTTATATCTATTCCTCCTTACAGAATGGCTCCAGCTGAGCTAAAGAAATTGAAGGAGCTGTTGAAAGACCTATTAGACAAGGGTTTCATTGGACCTAGCAAATCTCCGTGGAGCGCACCGGTTCTCTTTGTTCGAAAAATAGATAGTTCGCTTTGGATGTGCATTCATTATCAGCAATTGAACAAGTTCACAGTCAAAAACAGGTATCCTCTCCCCAGAATTGATGACTTGTTTGACCAGCTTCAAGGTGCCAAGTGTTTCTCAAATATAGACTTCAGATCCGGGTAACATCAGTTCAGGGTTTGGGAAAGTGACATTCCGAAGATAGCCTTCACGTTTCGGTATGGTCATTATGAGTTTGCAGTTATGTCTTTTAGACTAACGAATGCTCCTGCAGCTTTTATTGATTTGATAAACAGGGTGTTCAAGCTGTATTTAGATATGTTCATGATCGTGTTCATAGATGACATTCTCATATACTCTTGGAGTGAAGAGGAGCATGCCGCTCATTTGAGGGTGGTGCTACAAACCCTCAAGGATCGCCAGTTGTATGCTAAATTCAACAAGTGTGAGTTTTGGTCAAACTCAATAGCATTTTTGGTTCATGTGCTTTCCAGTGAGGGTGTACATGTGGACTCTTAAAAGACAGAAGTGATGAAGAACTGGCCTAGACCAGTTAGCCCTTCATATGTCAGGAGTTTCTTGGGCTTGGCTGGTTACTGCAGGAGGTTTGTGGAAGGATTTTCATCCACTGCAGCACCCTTGACTAAGTTTACTTAGAACAAAGTAAAGTTTTAATGGTCGGAGGCTTGTGAGAAGAGCTTCCAAGAGTTGAAGACTCGACTCACCTTAGCACTAGTGTTGACCCTACCTGAGGGTATCGATGGGTTCCTTGTATATTATGACGCCTTGAGGATTGGCCTTGGTTGTGTATTAATGCAGCATGGCAAGGTTATAGCCTATGCTTCCAAGCAGCTGAAAGTCCATGAGAAGATTTATCCGACTCATGACCTCGAGTTGGCAACAGTAATATTTGCCTTGAAACGTGGATGTGTTTATAGACAACAAAAGCGTACAGTATATGTTTACCCAGAAGGATCTAAATCTACGTCAAATAAGGTGGTTGGAGCTTCTTAAAAAATATGATATAAGTGTCCTTTATCATCCGGGGTAAGGCTAAAAATATGGTGGCAGGCGCTCTTAGTAGGCTTTCTATGGAGAGTGTGACCCATATAGATGAGGAGAGGAAAGAGTTAGTAAAGGATGTGCATCGTCTTGCATGGCTAGGAGTTCTTCTTGTTGACTCGGCGGATGGTGGTGTTATTATTCAAAATGGATCAGAATCTTCCTTAGTGACCGAGGTCAAAGCCAGGCAACACGGGGATTCTATTTTAGTAAAGTTGAAGAAAGTCATTCAGAATTAGAAGGTGGAGGTTTTCTCCCAAGGGGGAGATGATGTACTATGATATCAGGGTCATTTGTGTGTACTGGGAGTTGATGACTTGAGGGAGAAGATGTTTCATGAGGCTCATGGTTTCAGATATTCTATACATCCAGGTGCCACCAAGATGTACTGTGACCTACGAGAAGTCTATTAGTGGAATGATATGAAGAAGGACATAGCAGAGTTTGTGGCTAAGTGTCTGAATTGTCAATAGGTGAAGGTTGAGCATCAAATACCTAGAGGTGTGCTTCAGGACATTAGTATCCCTACTTAGAAGTGGAAGGAAATCAATATGTACTTCATTATAGGGTCGCCTCATACTCGTCGACAGTATGACTATTTGGATGGTCGTAGATAGTTTGAATAAAGCAGCTCGTTTTCTACTGGTTAAAACTACTGATTCAATGAAGGATTATGATAAATTGTATATTTGTGAGTTAGCTCAATTGCATGGAGTGTCCTTGTCCATCATATCAGATAGAGGTATTCAGTTTACCTCCCAGTTTTGGAGATCGTTTCAGAAGGGACTTGGTACTCAGGTCAAGCTTAGCATAGTTTTTCACCCACAAATAAACGGTCAGGCTGAACGGACCATTCAGAACCTGGAGGACATATTGAGAGAATGTGTGATTGATTTCACGGGTAGTTGGGATGATCATTTACCTCTCATTAAGTTTGCATTTAACAACATCTATCATTCCAACATTCAGATGACTCCATTTGAGGCTCTTTATGGATGGAGGTGTAGATCGCCTATTGGTTGGTTTGAAGTCGGTGAAGCTACATTAATAGGACCAGATTCAATTCATGAGTCTATGGACATATTATAAGGGAGAGGTTGAAAACAGCTCAGAGTCGCCAAAAGTCCTATGCGAGTGTGAGAAAGAGAGAGCTTAAGTTCGAAGTTGATGATTGGGTGTTTTTAAAGGTGTCCCCCGTGAAGGGAGTGATGAGGTTCGAAAAGAGGGGAAACTTAGTTTCCTTTATGTTGGCATGTACAAGATCGTGAGACATATTGGCAAGGTGACCTATGAGTTGGAGTTGTCCTCAGAATTGGCTTCAGTACATCCAGTTTTTCATGTCTCCCTCTTAAAGAAGTGCATGGGTGATCCAGCTTTGGTTGTCCTGGTGGAAAGCATAGGTGTGAAGGATAGTCTTAGCTATGAAGAGGTTCCGGTGGAAATACTTGATCATCAGGTTTGGAAGCTAAGGAACAAAGAAGTAGCTTCAGTAAAGGTTTTGTGGAGAAATCAGCATGTTGAGGGAGCTACATAGGAAGCCAAAGCAAATATGATGGCTAAATACCTGCATCTATTCCCTTTCGGCTCAGTTCTAGCTTAACGTATCAGTTTACTCCCAAATACTTTATTCAGTTTCATGTTCAGTTCATGTGCCCCAATCTCTTTCATGTCAGTGTATGTATGTGTGATTCATAAAGTCAGTTCAGTCATGTATTTCAGTTCGGAGTCAGTCACTCCGTTAGTTTTCAACTCTAAATGTTCAGTATTAGGTATGATAGTTGCTTTTCCCAGCTTTTTAGTATGTTTACCCACATTCGAGGATGAATATTCCAAGGGAGAGATATTGTAATACCCCAAAAGTCCTAAGATTAGAACCGAGTGTTGAAATGGAGAAAATAGGAATTCTTGCACCAGGTCACAGGACGGGTCATCCAGGGACCCCTGAAGCACACCATGAGTTATTAAGTAACTCATGGAGTGGAGAGGGGAGTTGGTTGAGATTGTGATTTGGTGGGGGGTTGACCACGAGACAAGCCACGACTTGTGATTAGGGCAACGAGTAGTGGAACTGATCGTGGTCAGGAGCCAGCATGGAGGTTAAAATTTATGGGTAGTATTCCCAATGACTGGCCACCACGAGTCGTTAGGTACACCACGAGTTGTGGTCTCCCTCGTGGTGACTGCAGGGTGGTGTGGTCCAATACTGGCTATGAATGCAGACGACAAGTCATCCCCTCAGGCATTGAGTCATCCAATCCCTCATTGAGACTGGCAGTATGCTTTTTCCTGTAAAGTTATTAAGGGATCTTCCATAATTCCTAAGCTCCTAAGACCTAAACTACATCATTTAAGCTCAGATAAGTGTGTTTTAATAGGGTTTAGCTTATTCTAAACCTGTCACTCTCCATGCATGTAAGACTAGAAATTTCTAAAGGTGTCAATCCTAGAAATTCATCAATTCTCCTTTAATTTCCTTTGGGTATTCAAGAAAATTGAGAAATCAGAAGTACCCAAGTATGTAGGGATACGAATGAGTGTATTCATCCACTCCCATGCCTAGTTCCTTCTCGAATTCATGGAAATTCTAAGTTGATGAATCTATGGGCTTTTAATCCAACTTGTGAATTCTCTAAGTATCTATCATGGGTATACTCTATTCATGTTTCTAATGTTGAATTATGAAACATGAGCATGTTTTATAATGTTTTCAATTACAATTCATGTTTTTAAAGTTTTACAAATTATGATGCCCAATTATGAAATTCATGAAAAGTTGAGACTATAATATATGTTTTCAAGTATGATGAGATGTATATGATGAAAGTATAATTTCGAATTACCCATGTTTATATCCATGATTTTGACTATCTAAAATATGTATAAGTTTGGGCAAGCCCATATATCAAGTATGTTCATGATTTATTTTAATCTCATGTTACTAGCTTATCACATGGTTTTGGAGTCTAGACTCCCGCTTTTCAACTTGTGGTATGGTTTGAACCAAGGCTCCTCGTGTTATGATTTCAGATTATGCATGTATGATTATAATTTAGCTTCATGGAAAGATGATGGTTCAGGTTCGTAGAAAAACGATGGAGACCATATGCATATTTTTGGGAGTAGTGTCTAGCACTGAGTAGGCTAAGGGCTCAGTCAACCTTGTGTCTTAGAATTACGTGTCAACGTAGGTATATTTAGATTATTTGGGACCTCTCTTGTGAGCTTTCCCTACCCCAAGGGTCCTTCAGCTTGATATTGATATCATGGTAGCGTCCTTAATCCTGGCAAGTCTTAGGAGCGCTCTGCCCACTTGAGTATAATAGTCGGGACCACGTAAGCTCTATCGTAGTAATGTCGGTTATATGAAGAGTCTCCCATTGTTCCTCATGATTTCAGTTATACATGTTCAATAGTCATGATACTATTTTTTTCAGTAGGCTTGACCCTATGTTCAGTTTTACTTATGAATAATCAGTTTCAGCTTTGGGTCATTTGATTCAGTTATGATATTCAGTTATGTTTAAACCATGTTTTCAGATAATAGCATGCAAACCCTACTCTCAGAATCTTATGATGAAATGTCTTATGATATGCATGATTTTAGATTTTTACTTAGTGGTTTTACTTACCTTGCATACTCAGTACATTCCACTTAGTAACCACATACTCTATGTTGTATCATTTCATGATACAGGCTCAGATATTCAGGTTCAGTCCGCCGTTAGCTAGATCCTCAGAGTTAGCATCTCTCAGCCAGAGTTGGTGAATCCTCATCCTTCGAGGACCTTTTTATCAGTTATATTTAGTATTTTCAGTTTTAGTCTTTAGTGAGTTAGTTAGAGTCTTGTCCTATCAACTCATTAGTATATTAATGCTTATCAGACATAGTATATTTTCAGTTTCAGATCGCTATTATGTATTCATATATTTGATGTATCAGATTTTAGAACTTATGCTATTATATACATTAAACTTTTGCATTCTTGTGTTGAGCTTTAGATGTCATGTTCATGTCATGGGTCGACTTGGAGCTTCTCCGGGTTCTTTATCTCGTGCCTCAATTTGGTCCTATGTTTGGGTCATGACAACCAGAAACAGAATCTCTACCTCTAAGGTAGTGATAAGGTCTGTGTACACTATACCCTCCCTAGACCCCACTCGGTGGATTACACTGGGTTGTTGTTGTTGTTGTTGTTGTTTTTATTGCTCACTCTCCTAAATGTGAGTAAATCAGACACTCCATGCCAAGTAGGTTAAAAGAGGCTATTAGTTCCAGTTTGAATTGATTTAGGGGGGTAATAGGACCCTTACGAAATTAAAGTGTCTTCTTAAAAATTAGATATAGTTTCAGAGAGGACTTTATATTTTCTCCTTTTTTTTAATACCTCACTTTCTGATTTTGACGACACTGAAANAGGACTTTATATTTTCTCCTTTTTTTTAATACATTAATTATACATAACATAATACCAAATAAACTGATTAGTTATACATATGTTGAAAAAATTATCAAATAAAATATTAACAATATACCAAGATAATACTTATATTATTTTTTCTAAATACACCATCACTAAGTGATTATAGTGGTTTGATTAGTTAGGTACCGATCATGTATCCCCTAATTGGGTAGTGACAGTACGACACGTAAATTCATCACCACTATAGAAACACGAAAATCAAACTCTACAAACATCATCCTCACCGTTATTTGTCAAGAACCAAATGTTCATTCTCCCTCCGCATAAGGAAATAAATCGAAGTAACTTTACAAACGAAGAAAACTAAAAGATCCTTCTCATTAAAAGTTGTCTCTCTTTTTTTTCTTTTATTTCACGCTAAATTATTTGTAGCTAATAAAATAATTAAATAATTCCTTGCATTTTTATCATATATAATTTGACTCTTTTTTTTTTTGGTTTTTCTCCTTTAAATATATTGTATTGGTATTTTATTCGTTTGATAAAATAGAGTTACTTCAAAATGAACATATCCTTAATTAATCTATTTGTTTCGATTAACATATTATTAATTTAATCTTTAAGATACTTTAATTAATTTTTATGAACCTATTACTCAAATATTTGACGATTCAATCTTTTAAAAGTATAGAATTCTTTTTGCTAAAATTTTTGAATTCGCCGCTATCGCTATCGCAGGAGATCCCTCCTTTTGTTTCTTTCTACAAACAAATTAAGGTGTTGTCGGAGGAACATTTTCTGAATAAAATCATCATTATCTTATTAATCATTGTTGTTCTTTTTCTGATATATTCCATGTATTTCGCAGCATCAAATCTGTCCTCTTAACCAGTATTATAGTCCATGAAACTGGAGGGTTGCCGTACCATTTCCCATTATCCGGTCAAAGTTGTCTTTTGCTGTTTCTATGAAGCATAATTTTGTAACATATGCAGAAGAAAGAAAAAGGAATCAATCAGAAAATCTTAAAATGACTTCCAGTATTATTAGAAGCAAACAAAGCTAAGAAGAAGTCTGTTTGGATTTGTCATATGAAGTCGTGATATAAAATTATCATATGAAATCAGATTAATATAAAATTATAGTTTTGTTTGGATATATAATTTTAAATATTTTAAGTTGTAACTTTTTCATAAACATGAAAATATTATAAGTTGTGAAAACTATTCAAATTTTTCAGTTCTTATGCAATCTTACCAAATGAGTAAAGCATAATTCATAAACAAGATATTAGAATATCTTTAAATGTTGGATTGATAAATCACATATTTCTATGTTTTTTTATAAATATTTGTGATTATGTTGGGATCTATGTAGTTTTTATGATTGACAAAGTCGATGAAATAGGTCAGCCAAGCTGTTCCAAGGGAGTATAAAATTTACTATCTAAAGAAGCTGACATGGCGGCAGTAAATGTTCCAATAAACATAAGCTGCACGTATCAAAAGATGGTTAGGTCATCTCACTCACACTCAATGAAATAAACATGTGCAAAATTGAAGTGTTGGAGTTCTACTACAATACTAAAGAAGCAAAGAGTTTGACTTGAAGAAAGAGTCTCACTTGAAGTAGAACTTTGAAGTAGAACTCTAAGTCAAGAAGAGTTTGATTTGCTGGGCAATTCGACATGGAAGAACAACTCCTTATGAAGATTGTACATGTGCTGATTTGTGAGCTTGGAATTTTTGATTAAAAACACAAAGAAAGCCAAGAGATAGACTTGAAGAGGGACTCCTACTTGGAGTAGGACTCTATAATGTGAGCAAAGGTAGTTGTTGCAAAGATCTTGAAGGGTTGTGTATATATAGAAGTGTGACTTCTCAAAGCAACTTGTGCATTCACAAAGTGAGAAAAAAGAAAATCTGTAAAGAGTGAGATTTTGCATCATTTGGAGTGTGAAGAAATTCAATCAAACAATATCACATATAACATGTAAAACTATAAGTTTTATTTTATATTAAAAAGTTAAAGATTAAAATTTAATTAATATAATCTTAATTCAGTGAGTTATAAACTGGATTAAGAGGAGTTTGTCTTCAAGTAGAGTATACTAGGAGACATTGGGAACACATTCCTAGGGAGGAGTGTGAATAGCTGTGACTGGGGAATTTATAATTCCTTGTGCTACAAGGTTGTAATCGCTTGAAGAGAATTTTTGAAGTTAGTGAAGTTGGAGAAAATCCTGTGGAGGTACAGGTCGTGGTTTTTCACCTTTTGAGCCGGGTGTTTTCCACGCTAAATCACCGTCTCATTTACTTACTGTTTTATTTGCATAAGTGGAACACGTCCTGGGCGACTTGTTTCCTATCTGTGAGGAAAATAATAAAGACAAGTCCTTTAGAAAAGCAACTCCAACAAGTGGTATCAGAGCAGGTTTACCTAAAACGCTAACACCTAAGGTAGATCATGATGAATTCAAGACCACCTCTTAGACATTGTGAAGGATAGTCAACCACCCGACCACCTCTTTTCAATCCATTTCACTTTATTTTGTGGAAGGCTCGAATGGAAAATTTTATCCGGGGACCAAGATTATGAACTGTGGGACAGGATCACTACCGGACCTTCATTCCAAGAAGATGATGGATGGAGTTGAAGTTCTGAAGGTGAGGTCTGAATTTACTGCTGCAGGGACTTGTTGGCGCCAAGAAAATTTTCAAAGCCAAGAACATCTCAGATGCGGATTGGGTCCCGATGAGTATAATCGATTTCTAATTGCTCAACAACAAAACAGATATGGGATGCACTGGTCAACTCTCATGAAGGAACAAGTCAAGTTAGGAAGTTTAGAGTTGCTATGTTATTTACGTATCATGAAACATTCAAAACGTAAGGAGGATTTAATCCCTACAAGAAATGATCACAAGACTTACATCACTTGTGAATGAATTATCTTCACTGGGAAAGGTTCTCACCACTGAAGAATAAGTTGACAAAGTCTTAAGGGTCCTTCCTAAGGCTAAATGGGATGTCAAAGTTACTGCTATAAGGGAAGCTAAAGATATCTCACCATGACTTCGAGGAGTTAATAGGGAACTTGAAGACTTATGAGATGAACACGATTTAATTTTACGAATGAAGATAGATTCAAAGAAAACTCACTGGCTTTAAAAGTTTCTGACAGTGATGAGCCTGATATTGATGATGATCAAATAGACTTTCTAGCCAAAAAGTTTAAGAAGTTCCTCAAGAAAGAGAAGGGCTATGACAAGAAAGGAACGGGTAGCAAAAAGGGTTCCAATGAGAAGTCTCCAAAAGCCTTCTACAAATGCCACAAAACAGACTATATGATGAAAGATTGTCCACTCTGGGAAATTGAGTGGAGAAAAGAGAGGGCTGAAAAGGAGAGAGCTGAAAAGGAAAAGAAGAAGGAAAAGAAAAGGGAAAAATATGCAATGATGGCTGTATGGGGATGTGATACATATGATTCTGATGCGTAAACCGGTTTAAATCAGCATTCATGGCTCAGGGGACTCGATCTTGATAAACGAAACAAGAATTCAAGGTAAGTATCTCTGACTTGAATGAAAATATGCATACTTCTCTAAAAGAAAATTTATTTCTAAGGATAAATGCTTTAACGATAAACTCCAGAAGTCACCGACAGGATCGCCTTTAATGCTCTTGCTAGCTTAAAATTTGAGTTCATTGATCTAAAAAAGAGTAAAGATGTCACTGATAAATAAAATTGTACTTTGAAGGAACACATTGTTGAACTTGAACCGCGCCGCTGAGAGTCTCGAAAAGTCCTCAATCAAAAGGAGGAAGTCATGAAAAATCGAGGAAGGTCGAGTCTCGAACTCAAACAATGTAAAATTGATTACTTTTATGAAAAAGAAAAGGTAAGAAAATTAAGTCTTGAAGTTTCTAAACTAAAAGGTGATCTTGAGAAAGCTATAGGTGGACCAAGTCATCTAGAATTTTGAATAATATATGGAATAGTTCACAATAAAAGGGTTGGGATAGGTTTTTCACAAAAGAAATAAATGTCATCGAAGATATGTGTGTTACTTGTGTGGTCAAAGTGGTCATCCTACTACTAAATGTCCAATATGCCTAGAGTAGGAACAGTACTTTGCTAACAAAATAAAATAAGCTAAAAATTGTTCATAGGGACATGTGTCTAACAACTTGTTGCCACACTGGGCAAGAAGAAATTTGATTTACCCTTTAATCACAAAAGGACCCAAGTTTGTTCAGTTCAAAACTAACCCCTGAGTTATTTTTCAGGTGAGAGTGAAAGGAAGCAAGCATTGGTACATGAATAGTGCTTGTTCCTGGGCATATTAATGTGGCCTTTAAGGGACAAACAAAAATTCCTTTCACTTACTCCACTAAAAAGTGGGAATGTGTCCTTTGCAGATGAAAAATGGGGTTCAAGGTCAAAAGTTTGATACGAAGAAAATTTTTCTAAGTGTGCGTACACAAAAATGAGCACAAGGTAGATGTCATGGAATTGTCTGTATAAGTCCGACTTGTCTTAGTGCAATGGACTTGGACATGCTAGTTTGAAATGTAGCTTGAATAAATTTGCTTCAAAGGACATGGTTATAGGTTTGCCTAAAATTAAGTTCAAAATGAAAGTTTGTAGTGCCCAGGTAAGGGGAAGCAAATAAGATTCTCATTCAAATAATCAAGTGAACACAAATGTATCTTGGACTCGTTGTATATGGATTTCGTTAATTCATAAAGGATGAAAGTGAAATTGATCAACATGCTTAGGAACAGGTTGTATCACCTGCTCTCAACTATTGAACAAAGTGCGGACTCACTGACAGGGGGAACATTAAATATGGAAGTCATACAGATCGATGCATCTATCACACGCTACTAAAATGGACTCAAGAAACAGGTTATCCATTGAGCTGATGGAGCAGATTATGTTTTCAAGTGAGATTGATCTAATTGTTTTGAAGATAGCCCAGTGTGGATATGTTGTTTAGCCTCAAATTGGCTTTCTTTTCAATGATTCCAAAAGGGGAAGAATATAGGCTATGCAAATGTTTATAACCCATATGAATGACTTGTTTCAATTAAATATTTTATCTCTGGTTCTACAGGTAGATATCATTGAGGGCACAGGTGCAAGGAGTTTTCCACTATCAAAAAGGGGGAATTTGTTGGGATCTATGTAGTTTTGATGATTGGAAAGTCGGCGAAATAGGTCAACAACCGCTCCAACGGAGTATAAAATTTACCGCAAAGTTAAGCTGACATGGCAGTAAATGTTCCAATAAACATAAGTTGCACGTATCAAAAGATAGTTAAGACATCTCACTCACTCTCAGTGAAATAAACATGCAAATTGAAGTGTTGGAGTTCTACTACATCACTAAAAAGCAAAGAGTCTGACTCAAGAAAGAGTCTCACTGGGCAGAATCTCCAAGTCAAGAAGAGTTTGATTTGATCGAAAATTCGAAGTGAAGAACAACTCTATGAAGATTGTACATGTGCTTATTTGTAAGAGTTGGAATTTGATTAAAAACACAAAGAAAGCCAAGAGATAGACTTGAAGAAGGACTCCTACTTAGAGTAGACCTCTAATGTGGGAAAAGGTAAAGCCGTTGCAAAGATGTTGAAGAGTTGTGTATATATAGAAGTGTGACTTCTCAAAGCAACTTGTACACTCACAAAGTGAGAAAAAAATAAAATCTGTAAAGAGTGAGATTTTGCATCATTTGGAGTGTGAAGAAATTCAATTGACGAACCTTATCCTAGTAAAGTAATAGGCTAGAGTTGGGGCACCTTGTACTAGGAGTTAGTCATTGAGTTGTAATTGATGTAATCTTAATTCAAGTTGAGCAACTGGATTAAGAGGAGTTTGTCTTCTATGAGTACTAGAGACTTGGGGAACACATTCCTAGGGGAGGAGTGAGAATAACTAGAATTAGAGTTTATAATTCCTTTAGGTTACAAGTGTTGTAATCTGCTTGAAGAGGTTTCAGTTAGTGAAGTTGGAGAAATCCTATGGAGGTACAGGTCTTGGTTTTTCACCTTTGAGTCAAGTGTTTTCCACGCTAAATCATCGTCTCATTTACTTATTGTTTTATTCACATAAGTGGAACACGCTCCGCCAACTTGTTTCATTCGTAGGGCAAACAAGAAAGACAATTCCTTAGGTCGGCAACCTACGATTACAAACTTTCAAATATACTTGATTTTAAAGATTCACTAGTCAACAATATTCTTTAATATGATATTTTCATAAATGGTACGGAGTATGAACAATATCTTTATGTCGAATGATTCTTGCAAATTTAAAATGATGAGTTTTTATTATTAATTCTTCAAATTTGTAGAATTTTTTAATAAAGGCTTCATAGATTAATTGTTCATGAAAACTTGACATACATGAATATGTTTTAAAAATATAAAATTAAAAAAACATATTTAAAAATTATAATATTATATCATATGTTTGAATGCAACCAAGTGTAATCCCAAAATGCAAACACGACTCAAACACTTTAGGATTTGTTTGAGATATTAGTAGTTTATAGTTTGTTCGTATAATGTATTGTTGAGGTGGAGTTAGTTACAATAATAGTTTGTTAGTGAAAGTGGAAGTTTGTTAGAGGTAGTTACAGATGGCATGTGCTGGTTGTTAGATGATGATTAGTCGGTGTGGACCAAATATAAATAGCGTGTGTGAGATTTGCATTAGAGACGAAAATAGAATCCTGAAAATTCCTTTCTAGTTTTCACAATGTAAACACCTTTCTTCTTCATCATCTTCTTCTTCTTCACTATTTCTTCTCCTCTGTTTCATCTTCTTCTATGCGTGTACATGTGAACATTAGTGATTGTGAGATTAAAAGCACTATGCAAATTCTATTATGGTATCGTATTTTAACAAAGGTAGATCGAACAAAAGTATAAGCAATCAACCAAATAACAACAATGGTGGAATCATAGAATTCACAGAGTGAAGAAGATCCTCAGGTAGATCACAATCATCCTTTTTTACATTTACAAACTCAGGATGTTCCAGGAGCAGCTTTGATTCCCATCAAACTGATTGGACCAGAAAATTATGGGATCCTAGTAGATCAACGAGACTCGCCTTGTTAGTCAAAACAAATTAGGATTTGTAGAAGGGAACATGTGCGAAGAGTTTATACAGTGGAATTTTGTTATCGAAAATGGAAGAGATGTGATGACTGTGGTGTTGTCGGATTAGTGTTGTAGTTGCTCTAGAATTGATGACTAGCATTATGTATGCTTCAGGTCAAGTAAAGATTTGGGATGATTTTAAGGAGTTATTTAATAAATCAAACTTGACCGTGCACATTTCATTCAGGAAAGAAATAAGTACGTTAACACAAGGAACAGATACTGTGATTGTTTACTGAAGGATGATCTATGGAATGAGATGGATATTATGGTACCCAATCCTTCCCTCGTGATTATAGTGAGTCCAGATCTCACATTGAGCATGTCAAGAAAGAACATTGTTGCAGTTTCTAGTTGGTCTAAATGATAGTTTTGCTCAAGTTCAAAGCAGTATATTATTGAATGAATCAATTCCTAGCATGAATCATGCTTGGCGTTGTGGCTATACAGGAAGAAAGTTAGAGGAAATTAGGATAAGGAAGGAATAAAGGAGCCTTATGATCATGCAAGCTAAGAAGTCAACATGATAACACAATGAATCATCGTACTAATCAGCATCGCGATCATATTGCAGGAAATTAGTTTCAAAGTCATACAATAATTATTTCTAAGAAAAGAAGCCAGGCTTGATATGTGAGAATTGTGGCTTTAAAGGTCACACTAAGGAGACATGTTACGTAATTTGTAGATTTCCTACCGACCTTAAGAGCAAGAGAAAAGGACAAAATGAAGGAATTAAATCTTATGCTAACAATTCAACAAAGAAAATAAAAAGGCTCAGAACACAAAGCCTCAAAGATCATGGAGCATTTTTTACTAAGGAGCAATGTAATCAATTACTGGATATGATTCCACCAACACCTACAGGCACCGCAAATCAAAAGCAACAGTATGACTTCATTTCAAAGAGATAGTACAGATGGAAGTGGATAGTTGATTCAGTGTTTTCATCACATAACACATTCTAAAGAAGTGTTAGCTGATATTAAGGAAGTGTCCGAGGCCGAATGTATAAGGTACAAGTGCCAACAGTACCAAAACCCAAGTAAAACACACAGAAGTATTGTGATTTTGGAGGATATGTTTGAAGAATGCAATTTGAAATGTTTTCTTGGCATAGAAGTTTTTGAGGTCTAAGGAAGGTATTTTACTTTAACCAAAGGAAGTTTGCTCTACAGCTCATTTCTTTAGACCGGACTTACGGTACCAGAGTAACTGAAGACTCCTATGGAGTTCAATAGCAAACTTACTAGTGTTGAGTATGATAGACATAATCGAGGAGGGGCGATGATCCAAAAGATTGGAGGATATTGTCACGCTTATCAAAAATTAGTTGAAAAACTGCTCTATTTAACCACCACAAGACCAAACATATGTTTTGGAGTGCAGGTTTTAAGTCAATTCATGCAACATCCTAAGTTGACACACTCGGGAGGAATAATAGACTTGTAAGATATATCAAGAAGTCACTGTGTCTCACTTTTCTAAAAGGGGAGCTACTACAATTAACCTGCCATTGTGGATTCTGATTGCCTCTTTGCAAGTCCGTGGACACCGCAAGGTCTATCACGGCATGTAGAAGCTGGGAGATTCACTTATATCATGGAAGTCAAAGAAGCAGCCTAATAGTGAGCAGAAGTTCGCTGAAGCAGAGATAGAAGCTTGGTCACAGGTTGGAGAATTAATTTGGCTTGCGTGGTTACTCAAGGAGTTGGATGTGTCCATTACACCTCTCATCAAGGTGTTTAGTGACAGTAAGTCAGCTATTCAAATAGCTTCAAATCTTGTGTTCCATGAGCGGACCAAACACATCGAAATCGACTACCATTTTATTAGAGAAGGGGTAAAACTTGGGTTCATTACTCCACAAGACCGTGTTCCAACCCAACCATGACATTCGACTCAAAGGATTAGGAGCAGGCCAACATGATCTTCTACTTTCCAAGCTGGGCGTGCCAGACATTTTCCACCCTCCAACTTGAGGGGAGTGTTGAGAATTAGTAGTTTGGCGCTTGTTCGATAAATGCATTGTTGAGGTGGAGTTAGTTACAATAATAGCCTGCTAGGGTGAAAGTGGAAGTTTGTTAGAGGTAGTTACAGATGGCATGTGCTGGTTGTTAGATGATGATTAGTCGGTGTGACCAAATATAAATAAAGAAGGTGTGGGTATTTTAGATTAGAGACGAAAATAGAATCTGAGAATTCCTTTCTAGTTTTCACAATGTAAACACCTTTCTTCTTCATCATCTTCTTCTCTTCACTATTTCTTCTCTGTTTCATCTTCTTCTATGCATGTACATATGAACATTAGTGATTGTGATTCTATTAAGATTGATACGCCAAACATACGAGAAATGCAAAGACCTAAAAACATTATGGCATTCAAATTTCACCAACCACCTTTATTTCTTGAAGTTTATTTATTGTGGCATAACATGATAAGATTAAGAAAGCGAAGGTAAAAGCAAATGATACCGTGTTATACAAACACCGCATTAAAGATATACATTTGGCAATAATAATTACGAAACATGACAATTCATAAATTATATTATTTATACGTAAGGGTGTTTGCTATTTAATGATAAATATTTTTTATTTTTATATATTTGATTGATAAACGTATTTTGAAAAATACTTTGCGATAACAAGTTTCTCGAAAAAATTAAAATAACTTTTTAATTATGAGTATAGAAAATAAATGCTTATAAGTAGCAATTCAAATTTATTATCTTCTTCAAACCAGAAATCACGCTACCCCTTTATCCCACCCACTCATGGCTTTCCCCATTGCCCCATAATATTTTTCTATATTAAGAAAATAAGTGAGAAAATAACTTATATTCTAATAAGAAATTTTTTTCGTATCAAACACACTCTAACTATTATAAAACGCGATAAATAATAAAATAAACGAATCTCGAATTTAACTAAACTCTAAAAGCAAAGTAGTTTAAGAAGCGAGGATTACCAAGCCATATAAAAGAGCAAGTCCTCATTCTATAGCCGACGTGGAAGACTCATTTCTTTATTTTTCAATTTGACTTCTTTCTATCTCTTAATTTTGAAAAATTATAATGTCTTCGAAAATAAAAAACAACTTGATACAATTAATAATTCTTTAAAATATTATCAAATTATTTAAAAGATAATTACAAAGAATTATCCCATCATAATTATGAATAACTATTTATTATGTTATGAAATATTGAATTTTTAAGATTTATTTGATTAGAAGACAAGTTATATGAGAAATTAGTTATGTATATTTTTGTTGGGTGTTTAGTTCAAGACATTAAAAATGAACATGCAAGATGTCATTTAAAATATTTATTTACTGTTATAACTTTAAAGCAAGGAGTTTATAATTATGCTCTTGGATATTTGACTTTAATTGGCTTCTGGGAAAAAGAGAAGGCCAGATTTATCCTTTTGATGCATTATTCTTGTAAAAACTTCTCTATACATGGATAAATTTTTTTCATGCCAAAATGGAATAAAGATATATATCAATTGATGATAAAATTATACTGTAAGTAGTTATATAAAATTCTTGAAAACTAAATATTATATTTTTCTACTTTTTTTACTTATTCAATATTAATTTTTTTAATTTTTTTATTTTTTCATTTTTTAAATTATTGTAATATATCATTATAAATTTATATGTTTAATTTAATATTTTAAAAAAATAATATAATTATATATTCATAAAAATAAATTTACATTTTTTATATGATAAATAAATAAAAATGAACAAAGTAAGTACATAAACCAATACTTATCTTTAATCATGGATAATTGTATTTTTATCAAAGGACCTCTTATTGTTTTAGTTGTCCCCTCAGAGGGGATTAGATAAATTGGATGGAGAAGATTAATGTGCAAGAAGGACGTGCAAAAATCATAAACGATTTGGTAGTATCATTATTGTGTCTCTTTGCTAATAATCGGTCCACCCTCCTATTTTTGACTCTAAATTTTAAATTTTTAGAGTCAATAGTAGAGTTGAACAAAATCAACTTTAAATTCACTTATTTTATTTTACTTCAAAATAAAAGATTATTTTTTTATTTTTCTCTCTTTAATATTATATTACTATTTTTATTTCATTTATTAAATTTTTAATTCATAACCTTAAAATAAATTATTGCTTTTTCTATATAATCATCCTATATAATTCATATATTTTCAGATATAATCATTTAATATAAAATTATTTTATATCTTATATTTTTTAAATAATATAAATTACAAATAAATAATATATTATTATACATATTAATGAAAATTCACATAAAAGTGAATATTGATGAAATAGAATTAAATAAATATTACATTATGGTAATATTTATTTTAATTTCTATATAAACATTCAACTTTCAAGATTACTACGTTGCTCCCATAAATGCTCTATTAATGCATTAGGAAGTTTAAAATGAGCATCTTTATCCTTAATTTTTTATATCGAGCTAAAATTATTCAAATCGATAATTTTCATCTACTACCATTTCTTCTGTGTAGTTGTGACCTTCCGAATTATCTTGAATTGGTGCATTAAGATCACGCTCATCCTAAATTATCATGTTATGCGCATAATACATGTAGTTATTATATCATGTAGCACTTCTTTTCTCACAAATGTGACTAGTCTCCAAAGATTGCAAAACAAGATTGCAAAACTCCGAAAGTACAATCAACATCTTTCTAAGACGATGTATGTCACTACGACTTTATTGAATTTTTGTTGTTCGTTATTAAAGTACATCCTTTTATTTATTAATGATAAGTTAATAAAATACATAAAAAAAATAAAAAAAATAAAAAAAATAAAAAAAATAAAAAGTTATAAATTAAATTGACTTACCTTTCAAATAAAAAATATTAAAAAGGATTACAAGTTAATTATGCATATGGAATTGTTTGATTATTAATTTAAATTTAAAATTAATATAATATAAATATTACATAAAAATAAATATGAATATTATAGACTTAATTAATAATCTTACAATTCATAATGTTAATCATTAAAAATAATATTTATTCATATAAAAATTAAAGCTGATGAATAGTGCAATTTATATCTCGAAGCCGCACTATTCACACTCTATTTTTTACTCAAAATTTAGAGTTTAGAGTGATTTGTTGGGTTGGAGCCCTGGACTCTAAATCTAGAGTTTAGAGGGGTTAGAGATGTCCTAAAGACGAAAGACAATCAAATCTATTTCAGATACGCGATATAAAATTATAATTTGAAATATGATATAAAAATATCAAGTTGAAGTTTTATTTAATATATAATTTAAATTTTCTGTTATATCTTTTCATAACATAAAACTTTCACAAGTTGCTAACACTTATCAAAACTGTTTTAATTTCCAAAATTCTTATTTCGAGATTCAAATATTATACTATTTTCACCATTCATTTTTATTTATCTAATTTAGTATTAAAATGACATATTTTTTATTAAATAAGTACTAACAGAATAAAAGTTTTATTATATCTCAGTCTTAAATATAATAAATTGGAATAGAAGAGGATGGGTAAAAGTTTGACTAGTCAACAATCTCAATGTTAAGTGTGGTCCCTCGTCTTCTATTTGTCGACCAATCTACTTTTTACGGGAGAAATCGACTGGCGTTTTGTAAAAGCTTAGGTCTTTTAGTTTAGGTCCACGAGGATTAAGATTACATTCTAAGTTGGAGCTAAACTAAAACAGATATAAAGTAAGTCTACTTTTTCCCTGAAAATAATGCTACCAACTAGTTCTCATAGTACCCTTTGATTAGATCTTTAAAAAATAAAAATAAAGAATAATTGGCAAGTGGTTCAAGATAGTTTAGGCAAGATTTTCTGGCCGGAAATAAGAAAACAATGCCTACAAAATGTTAACCATTTGCAATTTGGCTTGGAATTAAAAGGAAGGAAAGTTCTTTAAAAATAGGAACTCGCGAATTTATGTACGCGGCTAATTTAAAGTTTCTAACATAACGGAAGAACAGTTGAAAATTCGTAAGAAGTGATTTTAATTAAGGAAAAGTAGAATATCCACAGCCTCCAGGTGGTGTTGGTGGCTTTGAGGGAAGGGAACAGGGTTAGTCTGGGTAGGAAGTTCTTAATAATCACTAAGTAACAGTACTAAATTGATCCCAAAAGATACTTGTTCTTTCTTGGACATGGGGTGAAGCTGTCTGCACTCAGCAGAGCTAACTAGCCACTCAGTTCATGTTGTTCCATTGCTTGTGGCCAGGAACCCATTTTGGGCACTTGGGGCTGAAGTAGTTGGACATGACTCTTGAATTCAAAAGTTCAACACGGTGGTAAACTTCATGCACCGCGGTGTCTTGTAATTGGTTTATTGAAGCACCTAAGCTTATGGCATAGTCCATGAGCTTATCAAATGTCCCAATTTCCATCCTTGATTTCAAGAGTTCTATGGATTTGTCAGACGCACGGCCTTGGCGGTAGACGCTGTTTAACGACTCCTCAACGGCGAGGCAACAGTCTTCAAAGACTGATGGAGGGATCGGGGTTGTACCATTCACGTTAATCTCCCAGAATAAGACATAGTGGCCTGGAATGGTGGTTGTGTCCGCGTAGCTGGTGTACTCGGTCACATGTGCATCAAATGGCATCAAGTGGCCCACTGCATTTTTCATGCCATTTTGCAGCTCAACTTCATCAGTCTTGTCAGAATCAATGCTCAAGACTACATTTTTCCTGCAAATGAAGTTGAATTGTGGCGCGTTGTTTTTGAAGCCAGCAACTCTAAGCACATCACCAACCCTGTACCTATAGAGTCCTGAAATCGACAAAATGAATTGATTAAATTAATCATTACAAAAACGTGTGGCAAAATAAAGTAGTTAACAATTACTAGCAATGCATTCGAATTTACCAGCATATGTGGTGACAACGAGCTCATACTCCTGACCAATCTTGACGTCAACTAAATCTACTAATTTTTGCTGTTCTTTCTCACTGAGCGATTTGGGCGTGGAGATAGAACTATGGCACCATTGTTTCTGAGAATTGGCAAGAACTCGAAGTAGCACATAGTCGGAATAAGGGGTGTAGGAGACATCTCTCAGGCTTGCAAAGGGGTTAAGGTTGACAATTCTGCAATAGTGATCAGAGGAAGCATACATGGTGCATACAAGAGGGCCATTGCTGTAGTAATCAAGAGTTGGTATATACCAGGGACATTGTTCCGGTCACAATAACATCCACATACTTGGTATTAGGCCACAGCCTAGTGATGATCCCTTGCCATGATTTTTCCATTCAGCTTCAATGAAATCAGCCAACTCAGGATCAGGTTTAAGAATTTTCATCACAGCTTCTCTCACTGAGGGATCAGTAATCAAATCGGTATTAATGGTACCAGTTCGAATATCTTCACAAAGAAGGGGCCAGTGCTTCTCCAGGAAGCGGATGGCGCGGATGAAGCCAGAGGCAAACACAGCGCCAACTCGGAGGACTTGTGCGTTTTGGCAGAGACCACAAAGCATTTGGGAATACATGCTCTGGTAAGAATCAGGGCAGAGAATGGCTTCATTTGGGCTAGTGTAGTTTGTGTAAGGGTCAGGACGTCTGTTCTTGAAATGAGGGCTCTTGTAATAACTTGTTAAAACAGGGCGAGCTAATAATCCTCCTGGGGTCTTAGCTTCAGATTTTATGAACAGAAAGTACATTGCTTTGCCCTTCTCCAAGTCTGGTACAAATTGGCTCATCACAGGCATCAGAAGGCTATAAAGCAGTGATCTTCTCCCAAGCTCTTCCTCTGTTGTAGGCATCAATTTTCCTCCTGACGTACCAGAACTGCATATATAAAAATGTCATTCAGTAAAGGACTTGCTACAAAACAACAAGTTTGCAAGACTGACAAAATTCAAAAGAACTATAGAAAAAAACGAAAACATTTGCATTTTTTTTCCCTTTCAAGCTTCCGGTGTCCTAAACCACTGTGTGACAAATCAGAATTCACGTTGCAGAAAGCTCATTACAAGGAGTTTTAACATTCCTTTCACCATGGGTGTGTAAATACGAGGAAAAAAAGTAATTAAACGGACCTTGTCAAGAACTCAGAGATGGGTTGGGAGCAGAAGATGGGAGATTTATCCCCGTTTGCGATACGGATGATGTCGGGCTGAATATCTTCATAGGTGATGACAGGCATGACTTTCTTGAAGGTCTCTCTGTCAGTGTAGCCATTAAGGCCATGGCGCTGTAAGTACTCAACGTCGGCATTTCGAGAGAGAATTTCAGCAAGGACTCTCTTTTGGACCTCATCAGCTTTGGTGGTCACTTCTTCAATGAATTGGAAGAGCTTTTTGTTTTCTTCTGCAACAATAAAATCGTTGGCTTTTCGGGAAGTTTTTGGGGCCTCAGGCATTGTTAATGTAAATAACTAAAGACCTGTTAGTTATATGTATAATAACGTGTCTGGGCGTGGGTGAGAGAGGCAGAGAAGAAGCAATTGGAAGACAAAAATAATATATGATGGCTTAGGGCAAGAGTTGTTATCAGAGGGAAACCTGATTTTGGGTGTGGGGATTGATCAAGTAAGAAGGGGCTGGCATAGAGAGCGTTTGCGGTGACGGTAGCTCTGTTCCAACTTCTATTGCGTTTTTCGAAAGAATTAATTAAAAATATATATATATATTAAAGAAACTTTTCTTTTTGCTTTTTTATCTCAACGCATTCATCTTTAAACGAGCATCGTATACGCGCTATCTAATAGCATGACTTTTGAGGGATCAATGGCCAGGATGGAAACATCTCACTCCCGCAATTCATTGTGCTGGATAAAAATATCTCCGATCCATGAATGTGCACTCATCATACCGAATAGTAAATCCCAAATAAAAAATATGTTTGTATTCAGGCGTGAGGATATGTTGATGAAAAGAATTATATCTTGGATCGTGATGAACTCTCCTCCTTATAAGACTCGGGAGAATCTTCTTTATTACGTAGCCTAACTGTATTGAAGTAGATTCCGAGATAACGCATAAAATTTATTTTTTTAAAAAAATTATACCTAAAACTTCTAATAAAAGGATGGAGATATTATATCCATCCACCTACAAACCTTGATGGTTTAAATCTTTTTGTATCACAATATGTGATTTCGAACTCATACTTATTTGGGATCTAATTTTCTTTTTATTGGCATGACAAATAAAATAATAGGAAAGGGTAGTTCTTTTATTCTATTAATAGAAATCTAACCATAAAAAATATTCTATTCTTTTGAGAAAGAGAATTAGTTAGTTTGACTGAGGAATATTAGATGAAAAAACAAATTTTCTTTCTTTAATTTGAAAAGCTAAATTTATTAAAATATAAACAAAAATATTATATGATTAAAATTGTGTATTATTACATAAAATAATTTCTCTCGCTAAAAAGTTTTCATTAATAAAGTCATTTTCTATATAATGTTCTCATTAAGAGACGTATATTTTATCAAAAGATAGATTAAGTAAAAACTACACGTGCTTAGGATGAAAAATTAGTGTTAAAAATATTTCTAACATATGACAAATAGCTTTTAATGAGTTTTTTCAATTTAAAAAATTACTATAACTTATTATAATTAATCACAAATCTTATTTAATTGAAAAAGTGAATCCATCCCCTTTTAAACTCAATCCTCTGACCCAACCTGTTTTTTTAAACCTAAATCCACATTGCTACAACAGCAAGACTGCTATGAAATATGTGCACTTTCCTTACCAGAAATTTCTCTAACACTTTGCAACGTCCAGTGGACTTATTACAGTTCAGATTGATCAAGAAGTTAATCTTATCTTCATGTCACCGTCTGTTTAAATAAAATGAGACTTTGTCTCAAGCCTAATTACCCAATTTGAGTCAAAATACATTTAGACTGAGGAAGTATTACCAATGTTTGTTAAAAGACTTTAACCTTGAGGTGAATCATATGTCAATAAATGTAGAAAGTTTTTTGTTGCTACTAGCTGGTTTGGTTATGCGATATGAAATCATATGATAAAAAGTCTCAAGTTTCTTTGTTTGGATACGCACTTAAGACATTTTAAGTCTTGTGTTTTTTCTCATGAATATAAGAACCCTTATAAATTATAAAAAATTATTCAAATTACCTAATTTTTTATACAATCTTATCAAATAAGTAAAAGCTTATAAAAAATATAATACACTATCACAAACCTTCTACGAAAAATACATTAAGAGTTTCTAATTTTAGTTCAATAAAAATAAACTAAACATGAGTTGTAGTGTGTACTACTTTACATAACCTCCCACGGACAATCTCCTCGTAAACAATATAATAGTTGGCAAATGTTGTTTACATTTATCAAATAAATGGTTGATAAATATAGTTGATATATATAAAATGATGGGCTTGTAAAATATAAAAACTCACAAGCTAATTTTTATATTTGAAACTGTAAACTCAACTTTTTGGAGAATATGTAATTTTATCTCATAATTTGAAATTATGAGATGATCAGGAGTGTCCAAACGCCGATTTCATCTCATATAATTTCACCGCAACATGAAATCGCATTTCCAAATGCCTACTAAATGTGACTCGAATTTCGACTTGTTAATTTTGAATAGCCTGTCGAACGGCGGGGAGAATGCAGTAAACGGCTCTTGGAATTGTAGGAACGTAGGCTTAGGGTTAATGGAAATGGCGATTAGCCGCCTTAAACTTAAAAGTACGTGAGTTTATTTCTAAATTAAATAATATACGTGGGTCAATTATAATGAAAGATACTTAATTTTTAAATTTAGATACAATTATCAGAATTAGATTGCTTAGTTTTGAGGGATATTTTGAGCCAAAAAATAATTGAGGGTATTTGCATTAATAAATAAACGGTCGATTTACGTGCTCATTTCTCTACGCTGCTAAAGATATTTTAGCCTTTTTCATTTGTTTAAATATAAATATCTCAAGTATACTTTGTCATAAGTTTTTTTCTTTTTTTTTTTCTTTCAAAATTGACTCTCTGTAGATTTTTTTTTTTTTTTTCATGACGTACTTTTTAGAAAACAATCCATCTCTGAAAGTCGACTTTTTAATTAAAAATAATAATGAGTATAAAATAAATTTAAAAAAAAGGTCTGATAAGAGCTTGGGTGGGGTAATTCAAAAAAATCGAATGGATGAATTTTTTTAATTAAATAAAGTTTACAATTGGACAGTACTAAAATGCTACATGAAATTTAAGTACTTTTTTTTAAATTTAGTGTTTATCATTAGTCAAACAAGATGAGTGAACTAAAAAATGTAGCCAAATAAGTTCCTTTTTAAAAAAATAAAACCGACACTGTCCCTCGGTTTTTAAATTTTTTAATATTTGAAATTAAATAAATAGTTTTTAATTATTTAATTAACACTTGAATAATATTATGGGTCTTAAATATTACAATGCACCACTTTCACATCTAATTCTCCACTTTGTATGATTTTTAGTGTATTACCTATATATTTTCCGAGCAAATACCAGGGAAACTATTCAGAAACGGTTTTCCAATGCACCACATTTTTCACCAGAAATATTTTAATTGAAAGTCGTTTTCAGCTGTAATGATGTAATTGATGATGTTTATAGCAAAACAAGCGTATCTAACATCAGCTTAATTAATTCAGATTCGTTATTTGTGTCCCCAACTTCTTTTAGTAAGTTAAAAAGTGAACAGCAACCTGTTGGTTCTCCACCCATATAATATATTTACATTTACTTTTAATAAGATTCTTCTTGCCTGCACTGTTTATCAGTCATATCATATGCAAAATTCCTCTTTATCATCAACCAATATCTACACATATGTAATATAGAGATAAGTTGTTTTATGCAGTTCTAATTTGTCTCTCGTCGTAACTTTTTTCAAAGCATAAGCAAAGTTGTTCTTTTGCCAGTGGCGACGGATCGGGCGCATTTTATTGAATCTTATCTACTACGTTTAATTTAGTCTGAGATCCACCATTATATTTTGTCAAGTGATCACATAATGCTATTTTTCTCGCGCTAAGTAATTTATTTCGTTCATTTTGATTTAAGATTTAAATTTTAATAAATAAATAAAAAAATTAATCTTGTTGTTTTAAACTAAAGATTGTAGAATGTAGGATGTAGATAGATCGGGTTGGTTTAATTTATCATTAAAAAATTATTAAACTAATTATGCCTCTGCTTATGAAATCGATAAACCAAATCAAACTAACATAAAATCGATTTTTTCAATTTCAATTTTACTCGATTCTTTCGATTTTTTCTTAACTAAATCAAACGGTTAAAGAAATCAAAAGCAACCAAATTAGGCTTTTATATTTGTTCTTTTAAAATAAAATACTAAATCAAAGGTAACTAAACTAATCAAAAATTAGAAAACTACAAATAACCTCTAAAGAAATAAAAAATGAAGAAATTAAGCAATTTAACGACTTAACTCATGTGCTAAAAATAGAAAAGCATTTGTGATAGAAACAAACATGCAAAAGTAACTACCACACTGTGATGAATAAGTGAGAAGAGTGGTAAGTCTCTGGAAAGCTCGGGCACGAGACCGGGCGTTTATTTTACTTTTGCTAGATTTTTAAGTTAATATTGGGCCTTAATATTTTGATGATTTACTTGTTAGTTACTATCTCAATAACAAATATTACAATTTATAAGTTTACAACTTACAAGCTCAAATCTAATATATGTCTAATTTCTAAATATCAAATTAATAAACTGATTTAAAAAATACTTACAAAATAGATTATAATTGGCTATTTTTATGTATAAAAAGTTAAATTTTTTGGTTAATACTAAACCAAATCAAGAATGGTCTTTTTTAACACTGAACCAATCAAACTAAATCACAAGTTAGTTTTTTTAATTCAGCTTTGACTTAGTTTCGTTGGTTAGGTTTGGCTTAATCCGCTTATCATGTACACCCTAATAGAATGTAACAAAATGTTAATCTTGTGATCTTAAACAAAGTAATTCCTTAAAAATTAGAATTAAAATTTAAAAAAATTAAAAAAATTAAAAAAATTAAAAAAATTAAAAAAATTAATTAATTAATTAAAAGAGAGAAATATACACTTAAGCTAGGTGATTTACCATTATATTTTCACAAAGTAATCTACCGTTAATTAATTTATTGCACCAAAAGTTATTAAACTAATTTCACAAAAGAATCATTCAACTTCTCCTAAATTTTTAAAAAAGTCACTAAAATAATTTATTTGTATCCAAGTAGCGATTCAATTATGTATAAGTATCACATAAGATACCTCTTTTATTTTCTTCTATTGAATACTATGTGATACACACAAATAACATTGAGTGTTTTTTAATTTATAAAAATTAATTTAGTGATTTTCATGATATTTAAATAGAACTTTTCATTAGATAAATTACTTAATGATTTTCGTGCTATAAAGTGACAATTGAAATTGACTTGGTATTCTTTTATATGGAAAAGGATATTTGACTTCTAAAACATCAAATTTTTATCAGCACTTTGCAATGTTTAGTCCTGTAAGACAAATAAATTGGCAGTCCCACTTTAGATGGAATATAGAGGGAGCCTCCCATTTATAATTAAAAGAACAAAAAGTATGAAAGAACAAAAAGAGGTTTAATTTGGACGATATAGAGCAAAGCCTATAATCATTTATTGAATTGATACGATACGCTTTTTCAGTTTGAAAAGTTACAAAATATTTAGCATTATTGAAATAATCATGTGAGTGCTTGGGTATGTTTTAATTAATTTATAAATTTTGAATTTATGATTTTTTAAGATTTTTGTTTTTTTTTGAAAAATCGATCCAGTCCGTCGTTTTTTTTAAAATAAATTATAAATTGATAATTTTTTATTTTTTTTATTTTTTTTATTTTTTTTGTTTTTTGAATTTTGAATTTTGAAATTGTATTTTTAAATTTCTTAATATTTTTATATAATCCTTAAAATATCTTTTCTTAAAAATAAAATTCGAACACGGACGGATCTGTCCAAAATTTGCTATATAGGATACAGATAAACTGGACTAATTTGAGTTAAACAAAGAAGTCATGACCTTACCCAACTAGTTCAAAGCATTAATTTCCATATGTTTGTTTGATATTCTTAATCATTTATCTTACTACCAAATCAAACTAAAATTCAGAATTTTGTATAGAGAATATGAATAAACATATAAACAAAATAATATTGAAATAGATCATAACACAGGTTTCCTACACTTGCCTGAGCTAATCTCGCCCCCTTCCCCTCTTTGCCCTCCCCCCTAACCACAATAAATAAATGATGTTTTCGTTCAACATAAATTAAAAATTTTATTAATAAAATTATTAAAATATAAAAAATGCAAACATATAAAAAATTAATATATATATATATATAAAGAGATATTATTAATATAAAATGGCTCCTACACTAACTCGCACTGGGTGCTCGCATAGTATAATTTTCACTCTCGTACATTGATAGGATAAAACTTATTCGTATTAATTATAGTTAAGTGTTGGGTGTGAAGTGGGAAATGGAGAGAAATAAATTGGAGGGAAGAGAAAGTTGAAAACTTTCTTTCCCAATGGTAGCCATTTCTAACATACACCATCCTAACACGCCCTCACCCCTTCACTTTAGATCTTTAACTATAAATAAAGGTCTTTTGCCTTCATTTTTTGATAGAGAATTTTCAAACATTCTATATATTTTCAAATATAACAAAATCGAGTCTCAGCATTTGTTATCGTTCGAGTTCGACGAAGTTTTTGGTCTTTGAGGTACCGCTACACCATTAACAAGTTAACTGCTTTTATTCGGGAGGAAGTAATCCAAAATCTTGAGTGCACCGAGGGGATTAAATTCCTTAAGGACACACAATGAATTATGTGGACTCGACACTATTCATTTTCTTTGTTTTACATATTTGAACACAGACAACAACAAGCTTAAGGGAATTTAATATTTGTTTATATTTTCGTGTTCATCTTTTTCGGTTTTGGAGACTAAAAACCTTTCTGATTTCTACTCCATTGTTGGAAATCGGATTTTTTACTCCGTTGAGATTAAAGTCCTTGTGATTTTCTACTGTAATTTGTATTTGAAGATTTTTTTTTAAAAAAAGAACCCTTCGCCAAGTAAATTTGATTGTTGATAATCTAGTTTGAAGATATAGAAACTTCAATCGATTACTCAGTTTAGTTCTTCAAAAGTTTTTCAATTTGAAGAAATAGAATCTTCATCCATTGCTAATTTTTGCTGTTATTGTTCAACCGATATGACAGAACACCGACCCCATGCTTGCCTCTACAAGCAATGGAATCTCGCTCCATCCATGTTGCAGTGCTAATGTGCCCGGCAGAAAATTTCGAAAAGTTTTTTGGTATCGACTTCAAACATTGGCAGCAGAAGATGTTCTTCTATCTGACCACGTTATATCTGCAGAAGTTCATTAAAGAGGATAATTCCAGCTTCTCTAATGGAATCAACCCCCAAAAATGAACGGTGCTTGGTGATTGAGGCTTGGAAGCATTTAGATTTTTTATGTAAGAACTATATCTTGAGAGGATTGGAGGATGATCTACATAACGTATACAACAATGTGAAGACTTCTTAAGAACTTTGGGATACGCTGTAGAAGAAGTACAAAACGAAAGATGCTCATTTAAAAAAATTTGTTGCAACCAAGTTTCTAGACCACATCATAGGACAAACAGTTTGCTATCACACAAGTCCAAGAGCTGCAAGTGGTAATTCACGATCTCCTTGCTGAAGGTTTGGTCATCAATGAAGCTTTTCAAGTTGGAGCCATGATTGAAAAGTTGTCTCCTTCATGTAGGGATTTTAAGAATTATTTAAAGCACAACAAGCAAGGAGACGTAAGCCTTTGAAGATCTTATCGCTGATCGGTGAATCGAAGTTGAAGATAACAAAGTTGATCAAAAGAAGGTAAGGGGAAACTCAATAATTATGGGGGCAAATATTATTGAGACTACTCCAACTAATCCCAAAAAGAGGAAGAAGCTTTCTGGACCAAAGAATTTTTCTAGCAAGAAGAAATTCATAGGAAACTACCACAACTATGGAAAGATTGGACACAAGGCCGCCGAATGTCGGCTCCAAAGTAAGGAAAGCAAAAGGGCGAGCCATGATTGAAAGAACTGTGGAGATTGATGACTTGTGTATTATGGTGTATGAATGTAACCAGTGGAAGCCCGCACAGACCGGTGGCTTGGCCTGGAGCCACTCGACATGTTTGTACTCAAAAGGAAGCATTTGCTTTCTATGCCCCTACACCCAAAGAGACCAGTAGGAAACTTTGCAACAGCCAAGATTGAAGGTTACAGAAAAATATTTCTGAAATGACATTCGACAAGGTAGGTGACTCACAGGTAACTGGTCATGTTCCGTAAATGAGGAAGAACTTAGTTTCGCCGTCTTCATCAAGAACGGATTTAGGTATGTTCTCATTTCAAATCATACTCTAATAAGTAAGAAATACGCATGAGAAAAGGTTACGTAACTGAGGACCTTTTCAAACTGAATGAAATTGTTATTGAAAGTGATAAAATTACAACTTATTCTTACTTGATTGAGTCAAATGACTTATGACATTCATGTTTGAGACATGTCGACTCTATAAAACCTTGCGTAAATGACCAAACCGGGTATGTTTGAATGCAATCAATCAAAATTCTAACCGTAATTGAATCTAAGTATGTTAAACATCTTTATAAGTCAGTTGAAAAAGAAATTCAAAAGTCCCTTTAGACTTAATTCACAATAGCATATTTGTGATATGAAGTCAATACCATCTCGTAGTGAAAAGAAGTATTTCATAACTTACCGATGATAGTATGCGGTACTGTTATATTTACTTACTCAAAAGTAAAGATTTGCCAATTGATACATTTAAGTAATATAAAAGTGAAGTCGAAATACAACTTAACAAAAGGATCAAAATGATAAGAAGTAATTGGGGCAATGAATATGAATTCTTTTGAAGAAATATGTTTGGAATATGACATTATTCATCAAACATCTACCCCTTACTCGCCATAATCTAATGGGATTGGGAAAATAGAACACAAAGATGATGAATGCCTCTGATGATAAGTCTTGGTTTACCCTAAAACTTGTGTGGGAAAGCTATCCTTACGGCTAACAAAATACTCAATCAAGTGCCCCATAACAAAACACAATCCATTCCATACAAAAAATGAAAAGTAAGAAAGTCTAACCAATACATAAAAGTATGGGGGTGTTTGGCTAAGGTACAAGTTCCTAAACCCAAAAAGGTTAAAATAGGACCTACGTTGATTGTGTTTTTCATCGGGATATGCTATGAATAGTAAAGCAGTATTCATAAATTAGAAAATCCCGACATTCATATTAATACGATAATGAAAATGCATACCGTTGAATTCTTTGAAAACATATATCCGTATAAACAAAATTGTGAGCAGTCTAGCGAAGGATCTAAATGACCTTGAGAAGAGACAAAGGAAAGTGTTTCTAATGAAGAGAATCCAAGATGTAGCAAACGTTAAAGGACTTCTACTTCCTTTGGACCAGATTTTCTAACATTTTTGTTGAAAAATGAGCCTCAAACTTTTCAAGAAGCAATGACTTCTTCTGAAGCTCAATATTGAAAAGAGGAAGTCAATAGTGAAATTGAATTCATAATGAATGATCAAGAAATTGGGTTGACCTCTCCTCCAGGAACAAACTATTAGGGTATAAATGGATTTTCAAAAGGAAAATTAAAGGTGATGACAATATTGACAAATAATGAAGCAAGACTTGTAGTCAAAGAATTTAGATAAATAATGTCTTTGATTACTTCATACATACTGTCGGCAATCGAATTTACATCCACTGAAAGTGTTAATAGCGTTAGCCGCCGTATACTCTGGCCTTGAAATCCATCAAATGGATGTGAAACAACAAATTTCTCTTAAATAGAGATTTAGAGGAAGAAATTTATATGGAACAATCTAAAGAATTTGTAGTTCCTGTAAATGAAAAGAAGATGTGAATACCTGTAAAGTCCTTGCATGGACTAAATCAAGCACCCAAACAATGGCATGCAGAATTTGACCAAACTATGTTGTCAAATGCTCGCATTACCGAGTGTGATAAATGTGTTTACATTAAGAACACTAAAAATCAAGCTAACATTGTTTACCTATATGTGGATGATATGTTGATAATGAGTAATCACATTGCTAACATAAATTCTACCAAGTGCATGTTTGCTAGTAAATTTGAGATGAAAGACTTAGGAGTTGGGTTGATGACCATTAGGAATCAAGATCCACAAAACTCCCGACAGTTCAACATTGTCTCAATCTCATTATATCCAAATAATACTTGAAAAATTTAAATATTTGATTTCAAAATGCAAAGACACTAATTGATGTGAATCTTGCTCTTTCTAAGAACAAAGGTGAAAATCAATTTCAATTGGACTATGCAAGTATAGCTGGAAAGTCCGATATACATCATGAACTGTACACGTACCAAATATAGCTTGTCCGATAAGTAAACTTAGTTGATACACAAGTAATCCCAATCGTAGTCATTAGATGGTTATGAAACGAGTTTTGGAGGTATTTAAAACATACTCAAAACTTTGCTTGTGCTACAACAAGTATCCAACAGCTTGTCAAGGATATTGCGATGTAAATTGGATCACCGGATCAATCAAAGTAATCCACAAGTGGATATGTGTTTACCATCGTGGAAGAGTAGTGTCTTGGAATCATCCAAACAAATATGTATTGATCGCCTACAATGGAGTCTAAATTCATAGTGTTGTATTAAGGCCGGTGAAGAAGTTGAATGGCTCGTGAATTTCCTAGAGGACATTCCATTCTAGCTAAAACATTTGACACCAAAATATATACATTGCATACAAATGCACCCAGCGGCTAGAATTGTAATGTATAACGGTGCCCCACACATACGACCTGAGACATAACACCATTAGACAACTACTCTCTAGTGGAATTATTACAATTGACTATGTAAAGTCAAGAGATAATGTGTTGGATCCACTACAAAGGCCTAACTAGAGAAGCGGCTGGAAAGATCATCAAAGGGAATGGGACTATGGCGAAGGACAAGTCATCGTGGTGGTAACTCTACGAGTAAGACCTGGAGATTCCAAGATCTAGGTTCAAGGAGATTAAACAAAGTCATTAATGACTCGGCTCAACATCGCTATAATATAAGTTTCAGTCCATTCTCGACGAGACAATGTTCAAGAATAAGGATAAAACATTAAAGAATTTTTAATGATTTTTAAGTTTGACACCTGAGTATATCAAATAAAAATACATGATAAAAATTTAGAAATCACCTATATAAGTGTAAAGTGAAGCCGTTTCAAGGAGAATTTTGTAACGCCAATTCTCTATGCACTTGTGAAACTGCATACGCTTCATGGCTAAAACGAAGAAAAACAATGAGAACCTAAGATGCTTAAAGATTAACTGTATTCTATATGTTCTGGGTATACATCAAAGTTTGATAGTTCAAAGATATCAAATCTATCGATTGATCGAGTATATCCGAGATATGTTCATACGGGAAGTTCAAGGGAAACCACATCCAAATGCAATTAGTTCTTACTTACAAATCACACAGCTTTTCATGCATTAAAATTTGTATATAGTCATTCCCCATTCATGGGGGGATTGTTGGAGTTAAGTGTTAGATATGAATTGGGAATAGAGAAAATAAATTGGAGAGAAAAGAAAATTGTTTTTTCCCAATGGTAGCCATTTCAAACATCATCTAAACATGTGTCTTCATACCCCTTCACTTTAGATCTTTGGCTATAAATATAGGTCTTTTGCCTTTTTTGGATAGAGAATTTTCGAACATTCTCGTATATATTTTCAAACAAATAAAATCGAGTATGTTGTTTAATTTGTTATCATTCTTCGAGTTCGACGGTTTTTGATGCTTTGGAGGCATCGCTACACCATTAATAGTTAACTGCTTTTACTTTAGGAAGAAGTAATCCAAAAACCTCTAATACATTGAGGGGTTTAAATTTCTTAAAGACACACAAAAAAATTTTATAAAACTCGTATATTATTTATTTTTTTTTTATTTTATATATTTGAACAAATGACAAATAAATAAGATTTGATTCAATTTATATTGGGTAATTAGGGTGATAGATTTATATATAAAATATTGATTTTGCATTTATGGGTTGGGACTAGCCAAGCAGGCAGACATGAGACAACTGCTAAGGATACAACCTCTCCTGTAGTATTTTGGTAGATGTAAATCTGAGAGTAATTGTCATGTGTGCTTGTACTGCAGCTGTTCCTCTCTTGGCTGGCAGCTTTGTCCCGTTAACTTCCCCCGTAACACGAAACGGGGCTTTTCATTCTATTCTTTAATAAATTTACATTCATATATATATATATATATATATATATATATATATATATATCATTTAAAAAAATTAATATTAGTTTAATCAATTCAATTTTATAATTCTTTAATTTTAAAAAAATAATTTAAAATATGTGATCTAAAATAAGTCATGATAGAATACAGAATCATTTTCATTAAGGTTTAATTAATATTTTAAAATTAAATTATATTAATTATATTAATCTTAATATTAAATTTTACAAAAAATCAGGTAGAGTTTTTTCTGTTTTTAAATTTTTTAATATTTGAAATTTTATAACTTAATATTCTTTTTTCTGTTTTTATATTTTTAAAGTTAAAAAATAAAAAAACATATTTAAAAAAAAAGAAAACATTTAATATTTAAAAATATATAATTATTATTATTTATATTTTAAAGCGATTTAAGTATAAATTTAATGAAAGAATGATTAATATTTTAAAATTGCTTTTATTTTAAAATAAATATTTTAATATATCTATTAAGTAAAAGAATGAGTGAGTAATTTATGAGATTAATTTTGAGTAGATACAAAATTTTATAAAGTAAAAGAGATTCTTTAAGTACATGGTGGAGCTGACAGCTGGCTACAAAAAACAGACAACATACACGTGTTAGAGAGAAATGTGGTTTGTAGGAACCCTTGGTGTTCGACACGTGTGGGAATGGACTGCTAGAGATAAATGGTTTTTGTAGGGTCCTAGTTTCTAACTCAAACACCACTCTATTGTTGCTTCACGTTGTCAAATACGGTAGTAATACTGCAATCCCACTGTATTGTCTTTTCTTTTCTCAATTGTCATGACTGAATTTGGCTATGTATAAATAAATAATTTAATCTGTATATATTAACACTGCAAAAACTTTTATAGGCAAAACCCTATAAAAATGAAACTGTAACTTCAATAATAACGCATATTAGAACTTATAATAGACTGCTTTTTAGAGCATTGTTTATTTCCTTTGAAATATTATCGGAGATAAAATTTTGCATGAGTCACAAGTTAAATAACATAAATCTAAAAATAAAAAAAAATAAAAAATCCGAAGTAGTGATACTTAGAACCTAACTTTGTTTGACTCTGCGTGATCGATAACGAAAGATAGGATCGCCTAACTCAACTTTTTTTATTTAATATGTGTTTCTTTTGTTTTAATTTATATAAAGTTTGACCAAATATATAATGATGTCTTGAAAATAATAATAATAATAGATAATAATAATAATATTATTAATTTTTTTAATTTTTTTAATTTTTTTAATTTTTTTAATTTTTTTAATTTTTTTAATTTTTTTAATTTTTTTATTTATTTTGGTTTTTTTTGTTTTTTAAAGTATTTTTTAAGTATTGAATTTCAAAAAAGATATAACTTAAGTGAATAAGTCACGATAAATATTAAAAATAGCATAATGCTATAATTAATATACAAAAAACAATAAATAGTACAACATAAATAAATAACAAGAATTAAACTACATAATTTAAAAATGAAAGAACCAATTTTGAAATTTATGGTTTTAATTTAAATAAGTCATAATTATTACTATTATGCATAATACTTGAAACTTATGATATTAAAATTTATATTATAATATAAACGTATATAATTATAAAGACTATTATTATATATAAAATGAAAATGATGAGTTAATTAAACTATTTTTAAATTTAGACAAATATCTTTTTATAAACAGAAAATAACGTACTTCTTGTTCAGCGGTGAAATTACTTTAAAAGATAAACACAAGACGTGGTATCAACAGACACAATTGGGTTTTGAAAAAACTTTGTTTTTAAGAGGCAAAGAAGATGCACTCACGCAAGTCATAATAATAAAATTAATAATAATCTTGCAGTGTTTTCACGTTATTGTTTGGGAGTCGAACTGGAGAAGTAGCTACCTACCTTGTTGCAGTGACGTACATATTTCATTTGGAATATTTAAATTTTAATGATGTATATATATTTGATTGATCATTTTTAATTTGGCGGTAGAAGTGAAATCAATTTATGCTAAGTGATATATCTCTGTTGACTACTGGTCGAAATTTTTTACTATATATAAATAAAATATAAAAATAAAATAAATAATTTTTATGTCTTCACGAGGAAAAAAATTCTTTGAAATTATTTTCTGATAATATTATCATCGATATGTTTTTTGAAAATGAAAACTTGGTAATATACGTGAATTATATCTTGTCAGAATTTTATCATTGATTTAATTATTGGTTCACTTATTGTGTCAACAATACTCCGGAAAAGAATTCTATAGACACCACTGCTTGGCGACCGTAGCTCCGCCCTGCTTGCTAGCATGTAGCATCACATTCCAGTAGTCATTATTCTTTGTGAATAATTCCAAACACTTGCAAGTGCAACTACTGGTAAGAAGCCCAAAATTTCATCATAAATTAAAGGAAAATTGAATGCTTAGTTTGTTGTACAATCTTCCCATGATCGGGAATTTAGAATGATTTGTTCCCATATCAATATGTCCTTGCAAAAAAACATCGCTCACCTAGTTTTAAATATTCATGTGTGCCTTTGCTTCAATATCACTGCTACAACATCCCTCCCCTAGCAGACAAGCTATATGAACAAATTTATGAAATATAGATAGTAGTATTGCTTAGGAATTAAAATTTATTTTAGTTTTTTTAATATTAAAATTGAAAAGTTTGAATTAAAAATAAAAAGTCAAACAGAAGGGGGGTGCACCAAGGCAGGTAGGACCACATCCAAGTGGGAAGCTTAGTGCTTGGTGTTGGTGACAATGTGAGTTGAGGATTTTCTGGGAATGTTTTTACATTACAAACAGAAGAATGTAGAGAAATACGTGTACACCATATTTCAATTATTATTTTCCCATGGGATAGAATGTTGTAGGTATAAGAGGGAGACAGAGACAGTAATGCAAATCTTTGACCGTTGACTTCTCTCTCAACTCTTCAGGATATTGTTCATAGAACCATTTTTCTGAATTTTAACATCTCGAGGACAAATGGTCTTTTTAGTATTTATCTTCTACTGCTAGTATTCGGGACTCCTTTCGTTTTTTTCATTGCTAAATATATTAAAAATAATTATTTTAAAATATTTATTAATTTTTAAAATTAATAAATCATAAAAAAAATAAAAAAAATAAAATATTTTTAATATTTAAATTTTTTAATATTATTATATTAATCTTAATATTAAATTTTACAAAAAATCAGGTAGAGTTTTTTCTGTTTTTAAAAATTATATTAATATAAATTGTAATTTTATTATTAATTTTTTCTTTTTTTAAATATTTAGTAAAAAAATTTTTTTATCTTATTAGCTATTTAACGAATATGTAAATTTTATCCTAACATTTAAAACGCAGGGAGTATTATGATTCTTAATGGAATGTGAAATCAAAAGACGTGAATGTATTATTTATTTATTTTTAAGTTGCAAACTAGCTCTCCATCGGCATTTGCTATTATTTTGTTGACTCTTCCTCTCTGTGGGGAGTCATGGCTAGTGGATATTAATTATTGAGTTGAAACTTCTAAACAGGGAGTTGCTCATGTTTTTTTTAAAAAAACAAGAAAAAGGGGATCACTATTCACTAGTGTCTAGTGTTTTAGGTTATTAAAATTTTCGATATCTATGTTTCACAAAGCTTTTAGTTAGATCAGAAGAAGCTTGACAAATACTTACCCCTCTTCAAGTTATGTAACTTTCTTGAAAAGAATTGGGGGAGAAGACCCCAAATCTTTATCTAAGAAACGGGAATTATTTTTCAAAAAAGATCAAGGGTCAATTGATTTTATTCAATAATTAATCAAAATATTAACAATATATAAATAATAAAATAAAATTTAAAAAATCAAGCATCTATTCAATGATTAAACAAAATATTATTAATTAATAATATATTTTTTTTATTTTTTTTATTTTTTTTATTTTTTTTAGTTTTTTTAATTTTTTCAAATAATAATATTTTATGCATATGAAATTTTTTGATCTAATCAATTCCCAATTTAAATTTATCTAGGTGGAATAATAAAAAAAGTAAGATTTAAAAAATTTACAAAAAAAAAAAAATCCTTTAGTCCTTCAATACTATAAGCTAGCTTTTCTAGACGTTTACTATTTGATTTTCAAGTAAGACTGAATCTTAAGTTAGAATTGAATTTGATACAAAGAAAGACATGTATATGTGATATTAGATATAAATTAATAGTTAAATATTGAAAAGAATTTAAAATATTTTTATGCTTCTGTAAGATTCTAATAAATTAGAAGTTCTTTCGGCCATTTGTAATTATGATTTAATGAATTAAGAAATAATCCGATTATTTTCTTCCTTTTAATATCAATCGACTGATTTAATACAGAATTGAACATTAATTTAGTGTAAAAACTTGTTCAGATATTTGAATTTTTCAAAATATTAAATATTTGATGTAGATAAAAAAAAAATTTGCTTTTAACAAAATCAAAAGACCAAAATCTGTTATTTAATGCACTATTTGAAACATAATTTAAACTTATGGGACTATTCTTATCACTTCTATTATAATTACTTATTAAGGTTAATTAAAAAAAGGGGGAAAACATTAAGGCAGACATGCGATTGGTACATCACCACTCACCACATAGCAGAATTGTTCGATTCAAGGTGGACTGATCAAATTTAGTTTTTATAATGCCATGATATTAAAGTCATTAATACGATTAAGGCGATATTTTATAAAAGAATTTAACTTTCTACATACCGGATGACATAAAAATTTAAATTTTACACACAATACCATTTAAAGTAATTAGTGCATGACCTATCATTAAAAGCAATTATAGATATAGGAAACAACATATTTGAGATTTTTAGAGATGACAAAATCAACTTTACTAGATCATAATTTCTTTAATTTCTTTAAGTTTGGATTGATTATTGACCCGCTCATTTATTAGTTCAAATTGGCTTCTTAAATTTCAACTCATTTTAGCTCATCAAAATTTAGGCTAATATCTAACCCAAAATGATTTATGAGAAATCTTATCAAAATATTTTAAAAAGATATTTTTTTTATTTAATATATTATATTTAGTTATAATAAAAAAATATTAATTTTATAAGTTACTCAAAAAATTATAAAAGAATAAATAAAGTAATTAAAACTTAATTAGGAGTTGGACGGATTGTTATGACACACGCATTTTACTTCACACTGCTCAAATAACTTTTAAGCTATGGTATCAATAATTCACCAATTTATTAACTTATTTCTATTTCGATCCGTCCAAATTACCAATCCCCATCATTTACCAACAGAGATCTTGTTGCCGCACGAGCAAAGGAATAGACATATCTTAACACGGCTTTCTAAATTACATACTACTTTCCTGATCATTTTGTATGCATCTTTTAGTCCAATAAATATGATCTAAAATAAGCATTGCTTTTAAAAAATAAATAAAATTAATTATTTATGCAATTTTCTAATAAATCTCTACTAATACATCGGTAACAAGAGATGCGTGGGTAGGGGTAGTATCTCACTTCATCGAATCTATTGAGATTTACCAGTCAAGAAATTGAATCTTAAGCTCCATTAATGGAGATCTAGAAAGCTTGAAATGTGATGAATTAGAAACTCAGAGAATTGGAAAAAAATCAAGATTGATCTCATTGAATCTAATTTTCTGTTATATATACAAGTAAGCAAAGATGCAGTATAACTATGCCTAATCCACTAACTGATCGAACTAATTAAAACAAATTTATAATATTGTCACTAACAAACCTAACTAACAAAAAACTAACTATCAACATTAATTAATTTGTCAACTATCTAATATCCCCCCCCCTCCCTCAAGTTAGTGGGGAGAGGTTTGCCGCTAACTTGTGCTACCCAGAGCGTGTTTGACTCCTGGCAATGTTTTAGTTAGGATTGTCTCAAGTAATTGATCAATGGTAGAAATATGATGAAGAGCAATCGTGCCTTCTGAAGTATTTTTCCAAATAAAATGACAATCAACCTCAATGTATTTAATGCGTTCATAGAACACTGGATTCTTTACAATGTGAATTAAGCCGCCCACTATTACAAAATACCGATATGGGAAGGCCGCAAGGTGCTTCTAACTCAACTAGTAACCTTTCTAACTGCATTAACTCACCAACCACCTTCCCGATTGCCCTATATTCTCGTCTGTGACGAGATAGTGAAATGATGGTCCGGTTTTTGAATTTTCGCCAATTGGGCTGTCTCCCATTAGCACAACATAATCCACCCATGCACTCCCCGAATTGTATCCACCAATCTCAATCACAATAGCGCAATAGTGCAATATGGATTCTTGGAGAGAAATATCCCTAGTAGGATCATTTCAAATATCCTCAAAGACATGGAAAGTTCTCAGATTAGGTTCTCTAGGTGATTGAAGAAATTGACTCAGGTGTTGAACACTAAAGTTAATATCCAAATTTCATAGTTCGTTAAAAATTCAACTTAGTCTTACCAGCTTTCCGTAATAGGTTGGATCACTTAGCAAGTTACCTTCTCCTGCCCGTAGTTGACTACACTATCCAAAGCGTGAAAACTCAGCGAGCTTGCAAGTATGACAATCAAACTCTTTGAAGTAAGTCTCATGGTAAACTTTCGTGAGATCAAGACACCACCATCTTTATAAAGTATTTCTAGTCCCAAGAATTGAGTCTCGTCTTTAAATCTTTTATCTTAAACTCATCATCTAGGAATGACTTTAAAGAATGAATCTCAATCGTATTAGTACTAGTTAATATCACACCATCAACATAGACAACAAATAAAAATCAAAGAAGTACCACTTTTCCTATAAAATGGTGAGTAGTCACTATTGGAGTGTGAATAGCCTCTTGATTAATGTGGCTTGTGCCAACTTATCATATACCATTGCTTGCCGGCCCTGCTTCAAGCTATACAGGACTTCTTTAACTTGCAAACCAACTCTCTATTTTCTACCGTAAGACCTTATGAAATGTCCATGTATACTTCCTCAATCGTATCACCATGACGAAATGGTCATTTATATCTCACGATACAATTCTATCCCCTCTGACTACAAGACTAATCAAAAGGTTCTGCCAGTGGTCATCTTGACCACTGATGAAAAGGTTTCATTATAATTCACCTCGCTTGTTGAGTGTATCCTTTAACCACATGTCTGGCTTTGAACCTCTCTATTGTTCTATCAGCCCTATGTTTGATCTTGTATACCCGTTTACACCCTATGGTTCTCTTCCCTGGGCTGTGTAATCTTATCAACTCTCAAGTATCATTAAGATAAAGGTGCTTCAAATTCTAAAGTCATGGCTATTTGCCAAGAGGGATCCAAGAGCTCCTTCATATGACATGGTTCATTATCATGAGAAATGCCTTTTACTAGCTACCGACATTCTGAATCGAGACTAGTAAGTGAAATATGATGACTTAATTAAGGGGAAAGATGTGAGGATTGGGACTTTAATTTTGATAAGGAATAACTATATTCCTTGAGATAGTTAGTTACAATGTGAGGTCCGGCTTGCTCTCCTAAGTGTTAGTTGTTGAGTGTAGTAAGGATTGTGGGCAGCACTATAAATGTTAGGGTCGATTGGTGAAGAAGCAATTACTTACAAGTGTGTCATCTCTGAAGGATGGATTATAAGTGTGGTCAGTGCTTGGTTAACAAGTACAATGTGTGATCTCGCATGGTTAAATAACAAAGTAATAGGATCGGTGGCATCCTCATCAAATACATGAGCATTGCAAGTAATTGATTGTAGAATTCAACATTTTAGAATTGAAATTCAAGCTTTTCAAAATAGAACTAAAACTAGAATCGTGAAAATAAATGGCAAAAGGAAAATGGGCCTCATGAAATAAAACATCTTTAGATATGTGAATACTTTTTGTACTCAAGTCTAGAACCTTGTAGCCTTTTTAGTTGAATGGGTATCCAACAAAATATGTGGAGGAACTTGGCCCAAATTTGTCTTTATGGCTTTTAAGAGTGCTGGGAAAGCAGTTAATCAAAAGATTTGAGGTGTGAGTGTAGGTGTCTTCGATAGAGGATTTCAAATGGGCTTTTATCATGGAATATGGAAGTAGGCAATCTGTTTATTAAGAAGGTTGCTATTAAAATGCATTCTTCCAGTATTGGATAGAAGTTCATTGATATAGGAGTGCTCTAGCAGTCTCAAGAAGATACTTGTGTTTTATTTCCACTACACCATTTTGTTATGGTGTATATGGACAAGTTCTTTGGTAAATGATAATTCCTTCTTAGAAGAAGTCCAAAGGTCCCTTTGTTAGTGAATTCTATTCCATTATTAGTTCTAATGGATTTAACATTAACCTTGAATTGATTTTCTATTAAGGACACAAAAGCTTTAATACTTTGCAATGTATTGCTTTTAATGCGAGTAGTCGAAATCCATGTACATCTACTGAAATCATCAACAGTGGTAAGGAAGTATTTATGATTTTCTGAGTAAGGATATTAAGGACCCCACAAGTCTAGGGTGAATAATATCAAAGATCTTATACTAGAATTGGTGGTTTTTAGTGAAAAGGTAAAGCCTTGCCTTCCCGGCCACGTGACAAACAAATATGGCAGTAAAGGATTGGTTTGGATGAAAAAGTCATAGGTATGGTATGAATCCCTTTCATTTTCACAAAAGGCACATGCCCTAGTCTGTTGTGCCATAAAAAATCCACACAATTTTCATCAGATGTACATATCATAGAGGACTCAATATAAGCACATTTAGGATCAAGATTATCAAGAAAATATTTGCAATGACTCTTTTATTACTAGGATCAAGAATCTCACAAGTGGAGTAGAATGTGTGTGCAGAGTCTCGTTTATTACAATCAACCACAAGAACATCATTTAACTGAGTGGATCTTAAAATGAAACACACATATGACTCAAACTAGGTGAGGAAAGATATAGACAAAGCAATACATGAATTGGTAAAATAAATAGAACTTTGATAATAGCCGTGACATTTTGAGCAAAAGAAATAGAGGTCTCCTTGCTCTACCAATCACGAGAGGGCTCTTCATTGAAGGGCCCTGCCTGGGTGATAAGAGAGGCTATTAAATTTAATAGAACCATTCAGATTTGAAGCTAGACAATAAACTGAAATCAAGTTGAACTTGAAACTAGGTACAAACAACACTTTATACAAAGTTAGTGATTGACTCAAAGGTGCATCACCAATTTTTGTTACCCTACTTTATATCCATTTGGTAAGGTCACTAAGAAGGGATAAGGGAGAACCTAATATTGTTAAGCAAAGGCTCTATTATAGGTCATGTGATTTGTGGCCCTTAATCTATAATCCATGCAGTTAGTAGACAATTTAAGACATTTATATGTAAGGTCACCAATTTTAGTAATTTTGAGGAGTAACAAGCTATTATACTTGAAAAATTCATAGCTCCTCCAACTATGTTGTCCACCACTCTGCTAGAAGTGCCTCGCTCCATTCCCACCTTGAATTTGCACACGCCCAAGCGATGAACCAACCGATCATATTGTTGCTTTGTTAAATGTGATCCTTCTGTTGTCTGCATAATTTTTTCTCGGTTGCATTCTCTGGTTCTCCATACACATTAGATGTTGTCGATGAGTTCTTTTCTTTTGTAAACTTGAAGTTTTATGGAAACTACGTAATCGTAACACCTATCCTTAGTGGGCTGATCTCGCACTTCTCAAGTAGCATCACATAATAAGTTTGATAGCTCGTGGTCTACTTCCTCCAAATATTTTTAATTGAAGATAGTGCATTCCAGTATAGTTTGTTCTGAAACTAGTGCTACCAAAGATTGACACTAACTGAAGTCGACTCCAAGGACGATCAATTGTAAGGCTTAACTTTGCTTCTCCTCTCGAGCTAATATGAAAAAAAGTTTGAACAATTGTAGGCAATGAATTCATCATCAATATGCTGTCTCGAACCACTGTGTAGACCTCGTTTAATCCCAATAAAAATTGAATTATCCTTGCGTCCTGCTCAGCCTTATGCATTCCCCTGCTCTTTCCACCACGTGTACATTGCACATCGTTCATTACGCCTCAACTCTTCCCGTGAGTTTTCAATTTTGGTATAGTAACCAAGGATGTCAAGGCTTCCCGTAAGGCCATTAATCTCCTGTTGAAGATACAACTTAGCTTCATTAGCCGATCAGTAACTATTCCAATTTCCCAGTTCCTTCTCATTATTGATATATTGAAGGTTGTACGCAAATCCTTCGATAAAGAATTCAGAATCTACGAAGTCACCATATCATCACATTGCCCCACTATGCATACGTGTCCGCATTAGGATTAGGTTTTTCAATTTTTTACCATTAATGAATCCTTTTGTTCTTCATGACAAATATCATAACACCCACCCAAGATTTATACCATGTACCATCGAAAATCATCGTATTATCGTAGATCTAACACTTTCTAAAGGATGCATGTACAAAGGATTGGTTGAATCCATATTCTGTTGCGTCTGATTTTGAGTTGGTATTTTTGCATTTCGACCGCATTCATGATATCGAGACCTAAAGATGATGGTGATGTGAAGAAATCAAGGTTGATGATTGCTCATTAGGTCGACATGAAGTGAAATTGATGAAGATGAAGACGATCTAAGTAGATTAGAATTTTTAATCTAAAATTACTTAAGAATTCATTGAATGAGAAAAGAGAACGACAAACTAATTTTCTGAGCACAAATCTCCTTAGCTCGATACTATATTGAGGTTTGAATAGTGAAGAAATTAAATTTTAAGCTCCATTAATGGAGATCTAGAAAACTTGAAATATGATGAATTAGAAACTCAAGCAGTAATTGGGAAATAAAGACTGATCTCATTTCATCTAATTTTCTATTATATATACAAGTAAGCAAAGATGCAAAAGATAACTATGCCTAACCCACTAACCAACTCAACTAATTAAAACAAATTTACAATATTGCCACTAGCAAACCTGACTAACAAAAAATTGACTATCAGCATTAATTAATTTTTCAATTATCTTAATATCAGATATAAATATAGATTTTTTAATAGATTACAAGGAGAAAATAGTAAATTTCTCGAAAAGAATTTGACAATCAAAAGATCTAAAGAATTAAAATGGGAGTAATTCATAAAAAAAAAGAAGAAGAGGAGGAGGTATTTGATTAAGTTTTTGGAAGAAAATAAATATTTATGGGTAGTAGCAAAAATTATATTTTAAACGCTAAAAAAAATAGTTTTTGTGTAAACATATTTTTTGAAAATATTTTTGATAAAAATACACTTTAAACATTTAAAAAGTGAAATTGGGGGAAAAATAAAAAAATTTAAAACTTCAAAAAAAAAAAAACGATAAATTATTTAAAAAATTAAAATATTTTATAAAATAAATTAATTTTAAAATTTGGCTGAAATATGAGTATTGTTGTACTGAATCGCTACCGTACTCCTATTGCTTAAGTAATTTTTACTTAATAGACCAATTAAGTGGTCCCTAAATTTATGTTTCCATTACTCTACAGCATGAATTAGCAAAGTCGTATAAATCGCCTTTACTAATTTAACTTTATTAGTCCTTAAAGTAGTAAATGTCACCGTCAAGTTGTGATCCTGCCTAAATGTGACATTTTTTCCTAAACCATGATTATTTAAGATTTAGTACATCGGCCAAACTTAAATTTTATTAACTTTTGTAGATTCAGATCTACACAAATCTTATTTGTATTAACTTTTCCTTAAACTCTTGAGTTAGATTGACTCGGGGGTCACCCAACTTGTAATAATCGGCTATCAAAGCTTTTTTTTTTTAAATTATTTTTACTTTATCTGATTCGCTGCTAGTCATTATAGCTGAATTATATATTTTTTGGATGAGAATTAATATCATAATAAGTTTAATTTTTTTTAAAGATTAGTTAAAACACTAATTTTTCATATTTCTTAAACTCCATACTCAGTCAAATTACATCACATAGATGAAAACAGAGAAAGTATTTGCTTTGTTGATAGAGAACAATTGTGCTAGAGTCTTGCGTTTAATGGAATGAGAGATTTTACGATTATCGATTTACACTATTCCAAAATTCAGTTTTAGAGTTAGTAATTTGTTGGTGGAATAAAAACTAGGTTTATGCACAATTGTAGCTTTTTAATCTTTCCATATATTCTCATAACAAAATTTGGACAACTTTCGGGACATAAACGCTGTTATATATATTGTTAATTATTGTTCGGATTTATTTAGGGAAAAGGTATAATAGCTATATTGACTCAGTAGAGCGTATTTGGGTGCAGTTGAAGCGTGTGTGATAATATTCTTCACCAAAATTTAAACATGTTAAAAAGAAGAGAAATGTCTTTTTGGCGGAGGCTGTGGCTGTGAAAGTGGCACATATTGTTTGATTGCAAAACATGGTACTTCTTACATGTTCATGATTAAATTGATTTTATTTTTAAGTCGTGGAATGACTGAGTTGTCTGGCTGCTGGAATTTCATTGCTATTGGTACTTGTGCCTACAGAACTTCATATGTTTGATCAATTATACCTACGTATTACTCCCTCCCTCCGTTTGATGTTTAGATTGCATTATCTACTAAGCAAGGTCATTTCCAAATTACATCGTGTGACACCCTTTTTATATACAGTTAAGCTTTCATATGATGGCAATTTGATTAAAAACTAAATAAACAGTGTAAACCAAATCTCAAATCGAAAGCAATAAATCAAATATCCTCACCTTTCTTTTCTTTTCTGTTTAAAACTTTTGTTTTTCATGGATAATGGGTGACTATATACACCCTTTTTATTGGTGCCTACTTAGCTTCTAGCTAAGCTATAGGGACGTGGGATTCTCTCTTATTTTGTTCTCTATATTTATCTGGGGTTGGGTCACTTCTTTTAATTTATCCTTTTACTGTGTAGCTAGAATTGTCGGTCAAGTGCTCCAAATATATATATTTGAGGGACACTGTTCATGCTTTACTACTATGACTTACAAATAGAAACTACTTTTGTGTAATTATTCTGTCACTCCATACTTTTTACAGCTGGTGGGCTTACAATGCTTCCATTTGCCCACAGAAAATAGTTCTACATCTGGAGAAATAATTAAAAGTAAGTTTCTGCATGCACTGAACAAACCTGTCACTCCTACTACTATGTACTGTAACTACCAACCATCAAAGATTTGACGTGATACCAAGCGGAAGATTTAATATGATCATCTTTTATATGAAGCCCGGTTACCTTCAAAGTTGATTTTTTTTTTCCTTTTTTTCATGAAGTAGTCGAGCACTTAAAAAGAAATACTGAACACTGAATAAAAAATACACACAAAAAAAACATATGTTGTACTCCTGTTTTTATTTTATTTTTCTGACCCTGGAACAATGAAAATTTACTCGCGTCCAACTATATTTACATCAAATCATAATAATATTTATCATGATTAAGTCATAAATTAAAATGAAATATCTTTAAATTAATTATGATTTTAGGAATAAGAATATATATGAAGATATATGTATGTATTTATTAGATTGATATAAATAATAGGTGCAATGTTAGTATTTACCCTCAACACCTCATGTAAAGTAAGAAATTTTTTGTTCCATTTCATCAAAAGATAATTTCTAATAAAATGCCGTCACACTTCTACATCCGATGGATAACATATAACACTGTGTATTTTTTTATTTTTATGGTGTTATCTCATATGTAAGCGGAATCCATTCATACTTACAATCTCTTTAAGCTAAATATAAGAGGTAAATAACTCATCATTTTAATTGGAATTATTTTTCCACTAGGAGCCCTCTTAGAACAAGCATGTCCACAAAATTTATAAGTTTTAAAATCAATATCAGTCTTATAAAACAACATGCAACTGTTTTCACAACAGTGCATTCTCTCATACGACAATTCTAACTTGAAAATTGATTTCTTTACCCGATGGATATTTTTAGGTATGTTGAACTCTAGGTTAACTAGTTTTCCCAAAAGCCCAACCATGTAGTACAAAACAGCCTGAGGAACACTCCAATCTGATTTGATATTGATTAACTCTAACTGCAACAAACAATGCGGAATACAGACTCCCAGCACATAGTGGTTAACTAGCCTCATCTAATTGTTGATAGAAGCATATTGCTTTTTCATTGGGAGCTTACTCAAAATTTCGTTTAGGTTCAAACCTGAAATGTATCCCAAAAGCATCATGATCATATCACGTACTCTATTATGTTGACCACTATTTTTTTATAATAATCTATTACTTTCACCTACAACTATATCATAAACTGTACCATTTATCTCATAGTTCTCTTCATGATCAATCTACACATAATATTTTTTATTAAATCCATTACAATAGAGATTAACCTTAACGACATTCGATTTCATAAACTTCAAATATTTTCAATCTACGCAAAGTGTATCACTCATTCACTCATTCACTTTGAAAAGAGTAAAGTGAATGTACATTAGTGATAAACCCATCAAGACTTCAAATTCACCTCGCATACCCTCATGATTGTTATTAGTCTTATTATGCGTCTACAT